>JAMKCH010012126.1:0-82301 GCA_023653785.1 Ophioderma brevispina | reverse complement strand
TGTTCATTTGTGCATTCTTCCTCTCTCCAGTAATCCTCATAATGCAACCAAAAACATACTATATATTCCACGCTATTTTGGAAGCCATATTGCAAAATCTGCAAAAAACATCGCAGATGATCTTTGCGACGGTAAACTTTCTGAACAAACCACATGCCAGATGATGTTCTTGGATGTATAAGGTATCACCAAAAGTGCATATCCATGCTGTGAAGTTTATGGGTTTTGGCAGTAACATTTACCTGTAGCTACCCTCCGCCAGTGAGCTCATTGAATCAACACAGTTTGTGGTGCACCTGAAGAGATCATATAGGCAGGACCTCCAATCAATCAACCAAACCAACCAATTATTTTTTTTAATGGCCAGCGCATGCAAGTGTTGACAAAAAATGTGCACTTGGCCGGTTTTGAACTTGCAACCTTTGTATGAGAACGGTGCTCTTGCCAATTGAGATAGCAAGCCTGGGTTGATAGAGGAGTGATAGATTTTAATCTCTAGGTTTTAAGTTCGAGAGGTGTCCAAAACTTTCCTAGCAGATAGCTTCAGATCGGTATATAAAATTTATCCTTGTCTGCCTGGAGAACCAAGTAATTAAAGACACTATCAGTGATTCACCTAAATGAATAAAATTATTTGAAATTTGCAGTAGCAGCTTAAAAATGAATAATAATTCTATCATAAATTACTTTTTACAACTGAAGAATTGCCAGAAAAGGAAGAAAATGACAGTGTTCAATGATATGAATTTCCATTCAATTACGTGTTGTAGGAATTGTCCGTACGGACACAGTTATGACTAAAATATCTGATTTTGTCCTTATTAGACTGCTTGTGGTCTTATCATTTGCAGGGTATGTTAGAATACCTGTACTTGTTACAGACATGTAAAAATGTGATTTTTGATGATTTTTTCGATTTACTGATTGAGCAAGTCATTGTTAGTGCCTTTAAATTTCAAACAATGTGAATTTCGTATGCCACACCCTGGCACCGCCCCTTTTTACTTACTCACAGGTAATGTATTGAACCAGACCCAGTAAGAGAGGTAGACCTTGCAGGGGTTAAGAGTGTTTTTTTTTTTGGGGGGGGAGGTTTAGGCATCAGAAAAAAGTAAGAAATTTGGCTGCAAAACAGACTTAAAGGGGCATTTTGTGATCCACAGCCTCGTCCCAACATACCCAAAAAAGTTGAGATATTTATATCACCAGAACCGTTGGCCTAAGTATAGTATATGTGCCGAATCATGCGTGCAAATTCGATCTACTCTGGAAGAAATTCGTAATTTTGTATTTTCTGTCCATAAACAGACAAATTACAACACGGTGGCCTATGGGCCAGTGTGATACAAATATCTGCTTATAACATAAAAATGCCCCGTCAGAATCAACTCAAATTTTCTAAACAACCTTTTCTCATGCAGAGCTAGTGAATCATGAACAAAAAGTGAGGTGCAGAGATTATGAAATATACCTTTAAAAATTGGCCCAAACATACAATCAAAAGTCCTGAATTTGCCATTTTTCAACTTAAAAATGCATTTCACTTTTGTCCCGATTTCTTCGAGACAAACTTGTTTTTGTGCTTATTGGAGAATTTAGTTTATCACTACAATCAGGGTTGCTAAACGCAGGGTGTCTTAAAGGGATTAGCATCGATCATGCTATAGAATCTAAAAATGTGTAATGCATGTTTTTAACTTATAATCATGGATAAGTGTGTACAATTCATTAACGCTTTAATGTAAAACAAACCACCAAATAGTGAACAAACAAGGTATGTGAGGAAATTGTTTCATACGTCTCCCGCAAATAGACCTAACAGCGACGGCGTCATCAATCTGCAATAAACAGCTGGTTGTGTTTATCACTTAGTAGGCAGAATGAACAACAATTCACTCATGCAGTCAGTACTAAGGTCACCGTGTAGACGCGCTGACCCCGGTTTTCTTATCACTCTCTGTGCAAGCTTTTGCCAAATGCCGCGGCATTTATCGGAAGGTCGTAAAATGGTCGTTTTTCCCTAGGTTTTTGACCCAATATACTCTGCTGGGCATGTTTTGGACCAGAAATGGATGTCCAATTGTAATGGGTTCGAATTTGCTATAATCTAATATCAATGGGATTATATTTATGACAAAAGTTAAAATGAAATTAACGTTTAAAATGAACATCCATGTATTTCAAGGAAATATTCCGACAGCTCTATTTCTAACCGGGTCTTAACTTTCTCTCCGGCCAAGTGTGTGATGTTACGAGCATTGCTATTTTAAAATATAGCGTTGGCGCTGTCTAAGTATGCGATTTGCTTTTTGTGGGCCATTTTTTCCTTGGCATGAAACCACGGTTCAAGAGTAGGCAAGATTCACCAAAATTTGACGGTATTCATGCTTTTCCCCCTAAGTACAAGAACAACAAATGAACAAAACGGCGCACACGCCGTTGTGCATTACGTACGTATCATCGCATTATTTTATCCCTTACGCAGCACACGCTTTAGAGTCGCACATTAATAAACCATTCGTCACGCTTAAAGCAACGATTAGCTTATTTTGAGTTTTTGTTGTTAACACAAGCAACACTATGCCGTGATTTCAACCGTTTTCTTATTTTCTGCATCCAATTTCATTTATAATGAAAATTTTTATGAAGGTACCATAAACCTGTCTTGCTGTGTATTTTTAAATAGTGGAATCGGTGATTTATAGGGTTAGTGCACGCAAAACGTATAGTAAAAATTGGTCGACAAAACGATCGAAAAAACCATGTTTTTTAGTATTTTCTTAAATTGTGATATCATACACCTAGTTTTCATATATTTCAAGAATATTGTCACTGAATTTATTTCATATATGACCATTTTCACCATAAAAATTTGGATTACTTGTGCACCGCTATTCGCCATACTTGGGAGTCACGGCAAGTTGTGAGCTGTGTGCACAACAATCTGGACAACTCGCTGACCGCGGGCTCACTGCATATGTTTGTGTTTGAGGTCAAAAATGGATGATGTGGTGCATAAATCACACGGAAAATTTTTGTATCACCGGGAAAGGCTTTTTTGATCTCAAGGGGAATTTGATAACACGTATAGAAGAATACAGAATCAAGGTAAAATAGTATGCCTAGTCTTCAAGACAGGATTTTCAAGCCAACCACTTGCAGGTTATGTTCACATATCCATGCCTAGAGTAACAAAAATAGAAAAAATATTGAATTTTGATGATTTTTTCGATGTTTCAGATCAGCAAATCGCATGCTAATCCTTTAACTCAAAATATAAGAACTGAGAGGTAAGGCATAAAATGTGATCAAGAAATTGGTTTATTTTACTTTCCTACAGTCCTCAATATGATATGGTTTTTTTTTTCTTATAGCGCATTCATGCGGAGTCTTTTGCACATCGCCTTTACGCATTTATATTGTGCGTCTTGTGTTTCTTTATTTTTTGGGATAAATCTTTTGAAACTTCCTGGGAACTGATTGTGGCAATACACAGTAAGGTGCATATGAAAGGCATTACGGTCAAACAAATGTGATACTACCGTCTGGTGGCTTTGTTTATGGTACTTGGGCAGTCCATCTTGTGGTTAAAGAAAGGGTTCAGTTGACGGATAATTGTTAGCTGCGCAATCGATTAGTAGGTACAATCCCTCATATGGATGATAAGGATAAGGACCTAGCCTAGTTAATTCGACAGGATAATCGCCCGCGAACGTATGGGTAAGTGCAGGCAGCACGAGAGCCGGAGGATCGAGTGCTGCCTGCACTGAACCCATACGGTCAAGTGCAATATCCTGTCGAGTGCACTGAGGCGTGGGTGTTTGGTCGATCCGTCATTATACTTTGAGAAAACAATAGCATCAAATCAGTACATTAACATTAATAATTAACGTAATTTATCTAAATTTTGAGGTAGTTTTTAAATAAAAATTAAAAAACAATCTATACTCCAACATGTCCAAAGTTATACTCTATAAATAGTGCCAAAAAAAAGACATTGACGCATTCATTAGTTGATTAGTTTGTTTTGAAAATGATCTGAAGGTGCGAGAAAGATTAACTTCTCTAAGACGCTTAGAGTGGCTTATCTTGCTCGCACCTCCCTGGCAGTTCAAAACAAACCCTTAGTGATGAAACGCGGTCAATGAAATTGAAAAGAAAAAGATAGACTTTTCGCAAGGCCCTTAGTTTTTCCAAAACAAACCCATCAGGACGATTTGCATATAAAATGCATATGAATTCTTCTAACAATTCCAACGCCCATTGTATTAGATGTTAAAGACAAACGGCAGACATGAGTACAAAAACATGACTGGTTTGCATGAAAACAATTATTGGGAATTTTGATTTGGGTTTCTTGAAGTACACTTAATTAATGGGGAATAAATTATATAGCACCATGATGTATAGTCCATTTCTCTACTCCGTGCAGTGATGTCATACATTGACGCAGCTTGTACGCACGCTGTCAATGTATGCAAATCTTTGTGCGAGAGGGTAAAAACGCAGTCGCTTTAAGACAGCGCGTGCGGTTTACTGTTGCGCCCATCAAGTCTCGCGCTGACGTCACGGCACCAGAGGTAGGGAAGTTCAGTAGTATAGCAGCCTAAACTTCTGAACGGCTTATATTTGACAAAATTATAACATAAGGAATTTGATATTAAGATCAAATTTTAGTCAACGCGTTAATAAGATATACGCGTTTTCGGAAAGACAGTACAAAACACATTATTTGAATGTGTCTGCGCGTGAATTCACCTAATACTTTAAACGAGGAAACCAATTATTTTTTCAACACAAATAATTGAAGTTTAAGACTGACACCATAGATTGTAGTACTGGTTCGTAGAGGGATACTATACGATGCAGACATGTTACTTGATATGAGCAGTAAGTCGATTTCAAATGATTGACGGTATTTTAGTAGCTAATAAGAGTTGTTGTGACTGTGGTGACACGCGGCATTATATGATGACCCGCTGCCATTATCTGATGACCGTGCATTATCTGACAGAGAACGTGGCATTCGTGAAAAATAATGAACGCTGAAAACAATTAGATAATCTAACACGAGAAGTATATAGCCAGATAATACTTTGACTGACACATAATGCTTGCACAGAACTATCCCTTAGTGTGCCACAAAGGCCCTTCGCTCCGTCAGCTGAGGGCTTCACCCTCGAAACGCACCTTCGGTGATCCTGGTTGGGGCATCTTTGACAAAGACTACATTGAGATGTGATAAAAAGGTGTTATGGAGCTATAAGTGGCGCAGGCATATTTCAACAAAATATGGAATTCTTCAATTTGCCTCTCAAATGATAGTCCAAAGTGGAAGAATAAAGAATACATCTTGCAACAGAAAATATCATAAAAATGTCGGAGATTTGATCAAGTGTGTTGTTTCTCATGGCTCCTATCAGAAAGCGCTTTTGCTTGCGACTGGAAGTATATCATGGGCATAAGACCAGTTAAATAAATAAAGCAGCTTGTCGTCCTGACTTTTTTGAAAAAAGTTGGTGACGGAGAACCCTTATTATTTTGTGTCCCCTGCCTAAGGCAGGAAGACACATGTTGTTGTTCGCCTGCCATAAGCCAGGAAGACAAACCATAGGGATCACTTTGTCCACTGTTGTTGTAAGGCGGTTGTTGTGTCTTTTGTTTTGTTGATGTCTGTTGTGAAAAAGGGTTAACATTTGCCCCCTGTAAATATTCTCATACTTTGATGCACTTAAACCAAACTCGGGTCAACAGGTGCAACATGTCATCCCCCACTTTTTTGATGAGGTCAAGGTCACATGCCTAGGTCAAAGGTAATGTTCGGTCCTTTTTTAAAAATAGGCCTGAAAATTAAAATTGACCTCATTTGAAAAGTTGAAGTTCAGTTGGAACACACCAAACTTGCAATCAAGTGCAACATGGGATCCTCATTTGTGGATGAGGTCAAAGGTCACATATACAATTCAAAGGTGATGTTTGGCCTATCATTCACTAACCCTAACAAAACCGTGGCAGGCGACACAAGCGGTCCGAGGAACCCCGCTCAACTGTATTCAATTTTTTCAAAGGTGGCCACCATGTCTAAGACGGCCACCCGGTGATATATCTGAAGATAGTTTAAGTTTTTTGTGCAGTTGAAGTTCTTTAAACTTAATGTGCAATGCAGATCACCAAATGGTTTGATATCATACTGTCCATGTGCCAAGCTAATTGCCGCCCTGTTTTCCCCTTTTCATTTCCAGCCTTGTTTGGTGCGTTGTTTTGTGTCGCCTGCTTTAAGGCAGAAGACACATAGGGGAATCACTTTGTCCACGAGTTTGAAATGTTTGTTGTTTGAAAAAGTTTAACATTTGCCTGTAAGATTCCACAACTTGATGGATTTAAAACCAAACTGGGGTCACAGGTGCAACATGGCTCCCCAATGAAGTGAGGAGTCCAAAGGGTCACATACGAGGTCAAGGTCATGTGAGGCAAGTTGTAATCGCCTGAAAATGTAAAATTGACCATTTGAAAAGTTGAAGTTCATTGGAACCAAACTTGCATTCATAGGTCAACATGTAATCCTTCATTTGTTGATGCGGTCAAAGGTCACATACAGAGGTTAAAGGTCGTGTGAGGTCAAGTGTAAAATCGGCTAAAAATGTAAAATTGAGCCTCATTTGAAATTTGAAGTTTCATAGACCATTTTGCACAATCCCCGAAGGCATCCCTCATTCGGTGCCCATTTCCATCCCGGAACTTGTACCGAGAGGTCCATGTTTCAAAAGAATTTGAAATTTTGTTTGTTCGCATCGCTTGACAGGCCTAAAATTACAATAAAAGTCTTTTCACGGGAAGTCAATCTTCAAAAATGTAGAAGAAATATCTATGGAACCAAAAACAATCCGAGCACTGGTTTGTTGAAAAGTCACACGACCAAAACGTGACTATTTTCGATCGAACTGTGCCCTACTTGTCACCTCCCGGACGATTACACAACTAAATGCGAAACGTCACAGATAAGGTATACCGTATATTTTGCCGACTTGAGCGGGTAAAAATTCCCGGATGGAAATGGGGCACCGAATGAGATGCATTTCGGGGATTGTGGAAATTGTTCTAATGAACAAACTTGATTCAGAGGTGCAACATTAATCCCTCAAATTTGTTGATGAGGTCAAGGTCACAGCCATAGGGTCAAAGGTCAGTGTGAGTTGTAAAATTAGGCTGAAAAGAACCCGACGGCAGGCACACAAGCTGGGGTCCGAGGACCGAGTTTTTTTATAAATAACAATACGGCGTGCCAAAATCAAAGCGGGCGGGGACGATCACTGTTATTCTTTTACTTGGCCTAATTGTGGTGTTATGAAGCTGTGTGTTTTTGTAGATATTTCATGCCAAAATTCCCAAAAGTTAGTCCATGATCTGAGCAACATATCAAAGGTAAAGGACCCCCCCCAGCTGCAGTATCCCTGCCATTTTTGTCAGTTGTGTTAAGTGTTAAGTGCCGTGGGTGAACCTGAGTTTCCGAGTACTATTTGGGGGGGGGTTTGTAACTTTCCAAATTTTGATTAGTTTTATGTAAAAGTATACATTTCTAGAAAGAAATTGGGACGTGAACCGGATGATTTACATCAGATTAATGTAACGTTTCCGTATTTTGAGAAAATGAGCTAAAAAACATGATTTTTTCCCCACAATTTTGTCAGACAGCATAACAAAACAATTTGAATTTTCATGATTTCTTATGTTATTTTTTAGAAACAAGACAAATTTGTCTAGGGACTTTTTTGTTTCATTTTTTAAAAATAGAGCTTACTTTTCGAAATTAAGGAAAAATTAAAAAGTGTGATTTTACTTTTCTTTTCCGAAATTTTAGTATCTATTGGAGAATATCTTTTATGTTAGAAAATCGAAAAATGAAAATTGAGAAAACCGTCCCTGAGAAGACCGGTTGCTATCGTAGGAAAGTAAAACCTTATTACTCTTCGGTAAATTTTTGGAGTTCTCTTGTCCTGGAAAATTTCCAAATTTTTTGCGAAAGTGAACATATTGAGAAAATCTGTGTTTTAGTAAAAAATTGGACATTTTCACGCCATTTCAAGCTGTCTCTCAAATAACGTTTTATCTTTGAACTTCAAAATTGAGTAATGTTTTGCAAGTTATTAAAATACATCTTTATGCACTATGAATCAAACCATATTTGTCTCTAACTCCATAAATGAGAAGAAATTGAAATTTGTTCATCTGGTTCTAAATTAGCGCTTTGTTTATATTTTCAAATTTATTTTTTGTGTTTTTCCAAGAGGCCGTTCGGGCAAAAAGTACATTAAAACACGTGGACGCTTCATTAACGCAGCAAAATTAACCCGCGCGACGCAATGTGCGCGCCGTGCCACCTGACGGCGTGAAATTGCTTAAATTGCCCTCCGCCATTTAACCAAGCTGTTTTTGTCCCCGCCGAACGAGTTCAGAACGGTGACTATAAATGACAGGTTCCGTCGTCCGTTCGTTTCCGTATTTGTTTCCTTTCGTCTGTCCGTGTTTTCCGTCCCGTTCGTGATAAAAATGTTAACTAACCCGAGGTTGTATACGATTTTCTGAGTTCCGTAAGGGCGACATGATAAACTTGGAAAGAAGCGGGTGATGAGTTCTCCATGGATTATGATCTTGTGGCTGTTAAAATATGCTAATTGAGATCTAATTTGCAATAAGTTATGAAAATCTTCCTGCAAGGCCTTTGTAAAGTTTTTGGTCCCGTATGGCATAATAATGAATGTAACTTACTTGGTGAAGAAGCGGGCTGAAGAATTTCTCACACTGATTAGATTTGGGCGTATTTCGGGCAAATTGAGTATGCAAATGAGCTAATTAAATGCAAAAAATCAGCGTAATAAGTGCCATAATTTTGAACGGTAACATCGGATACTAAATTCCAGCACTGTATGATAGCCTATCATGGGCATATCTTTTTTTTTGGCAATTTGAAACAAAGTATGTGATATATCCGGCTTAGTATGGCAAACAGGGTTGGCCGTATTTCCCACCCTGGGAACGACCGCGCGGAAATAGCCGGTATTTACCGTAACATTAACCCCAGGCTATTTTGGTCAAATGGGACATACCGCGGGAAATACCAAAAAAGTGACATTTTCAAAACCTTAATTTATGTAAAATATCATGAAATCAAACACTAACAAAAACAAATAAGCACTCTCCATGCAATAAATGACCCAGGGGTGGGGGGTTGATGGCATTTTTCACTTTTTATCCGTAACTTGCATTGGACTCAAGTCTTTGTTTGATCCGTAATTCTGCACATTTCAATTAATCCATCATTTCTCTCAACATTATTAATACATCAAAATGACTATACATGTAAGTGGCTAAATATGCCACAGAGAGATAATATTTACGAAATTGGCCCAGGGTCAAGAAAGAAACTTTGCCAGCAGACAGTGTTGTGCTTTACATGTATGATAAATCACAAGTACTTTGTTAAGATGCACAAGTAACAACTAGCTGAGACTCGCCACAAACGAACTTCTTCACAACATTGTTAGATCCTACTGAAAAGCGCGGCCACTGTCTTAATATAATTAAGTAACCTTTGTTGGTCTTCATTTGTATAGCTTTACCAAAGCACAGAAAGGTCAAACAGATTCGCCCTGGACCAAAATCTCAAATTTAAATTTCTTCATAATAATTTCTAGGCACGTAGTACAATTTGTGTTTGCTAATAGATCGGAAGTCAGATAGCGAAACTGTCAGTGTTAGTACTGACATGTGGTTTATATCTTGACAGTGGGACGAGTGCACAAGATTGGGTAAAATTACACTGCACAAATATTCCACATCCATGACATTGTTCAATTACACAGGTTTGCTAGTTCCGATATTCCATGTTGTTCATCCACTTCACATGGGCTATCGGAACCTCGTGCCACAGCGCATTGTTTTATTTCCGGGTTTGAAATTGCACGACCCCGGGCGTAATTGGGTTGGAATGATCACCCCACATGTATTAATTCATGGTGTGACTCGTCATGAACACGTCGTCCCTCGATTTGTTTGGTGTTTCAGTAATTCTTTGACGGGTGTATTGCAATGGAGTAAGCGGTTCCCGCGGCAAACCTAGACTCCTTTATAATATTGTTGAGTGTCCGGTGTAAAATTTTTGTTCGTGCTCGCAGAACATCCTTAACTGGCATGCATCTTTTATTCTAAATTATTATTCATCTTCTTAATTTTAATATCCCTAGTGTAGCTGGTTCTTTTCATAAGAAACCAACCCTATATATTAGCCACAGGCCTTCAGATGGAAATAAGGAGCTCTGTTAATAACTCTCCTGGTTTCATTTAGGTGCACAACAAAGGGTTCCATAATACTTGCATGTCATATCACAAAGTATAAGGAGCTCAATTAATTGAGTTCCCTGAAGTCTATCTGAGGAAAAACTGTAGTAGCTCTGGATCTTGGATCTCCTCAGAATGAAGGTCTGATTGTCACACCCAGGGTAGCCTTATCGATGTCTAATAATCCTTGTTGATGGTTTATTATATCAATTAGTGAGTGGAGTTGAATTTGAATTAAACCCTTCAAACATACCCAGATGATACCACCATTTATCACTGTAAAATATAGTTTATTTGAGGTTAACCCCACGCTTCTTTAAAATTGTACTTTCCTTCCAAGGTATTTCCCGGGTATCGACCAAGTATTTCCCGGTATTTCCAGTATTTCCCGGTATTTCCCAGTATTTCCGCATATTTCCCGGTATTTCCCACTATTCCTTTCTTCCCGCCCTAGGTGGGGAATACTAGTATTTCCCGGGCAATTGCCAACCCTTTATGCAAATGAGCACTAATTAAATATGCTTATTTGCTGTATCTCTGAAAGGGTATGTCTGATAGGCAAAATTCCTTTGCTACATGATACTACGATACCCAGGGGTGTGGGAGTTGTGGGTTTGTTGGGGAGAGTTGTGGTTGTTGGGGAGGGGGGTAATGTGTTGCGGGGTGTTGGGGAGAGGGTAGGGTGTTGCATTTGGTTGGGGTACAGGGGTGTGTAGAGTGGGTGTTACGGGTGGTTGGGGAGTAGGGGTGGGAGTGTTACGGGGTGTTGGGAAGGGGGGTGAGGGTGATGGGGAGGGGGAGGGGAGTGGCGTGTTGTGGGGTGTTGGGGAAGGGGAGGCCGGTTTACGTGGTATTGGGGTGGGGTGGGTGTTGCAGGGGGTTTGGAGTTTTGAGGGGTGTTAAGGAGGGGGTGGGGTGTTTTGCTAGGGTGGGGTGTTGCCAGGGTGGGGTGTTGCAGAGTGTGGGAAGGGTGGGTGTTTAGGGATGGGTGTGTTGTGGGGTGTTGGGGAGTGTGGGTTGTTGGGGAGGGGGAGGGTGTTGGGGAGGGGGATGGGTGAGGGTTTGCATGGTGTGGGGGAGCGGGGGGGTTTTGCAGGTGTTGGGAGGGGTGGTGTGTTTGCTAGTTGCATTTATCGCATATTAGTGTCGCGACATCGGCGGTGGACCTTTATTTACGCATCGCGTAAATACGAGTTCGCTTGTTGTTATTTAAAAATGTCAACTAGCCCGTTTTAAATCCTCAAAAAATACAGCTCAGATTGTCTGCAGTGGATAACGCTTTGTTGGTAACTTTAGAACACAGTTTGATGTTTTAAAATTGTTGCAAAAATCAGAAATTCTGTAAAAACAAAAGCACCAGGGTTGCCACTGTCCTTAAGATAAATTTATAAACCTGTCAAATTGGTCAGCTATTGCAAATGGGGCTTTTTTGCCCTATACCACTTGTTAATGTGTATTGACATTGTTTGATGTCGGTGTATAAGCTTTGCTTTTCCTAGACATTTTCATTTATTTGTTTGAAGATATAACAAGAATATATTTAATTCAATATACGATAAATAATGTAATACAATATGATTGTATTAACTTGGAATAAAAACTGCATTGTTTATTTCACATCACGACTTTCCTCTTGAGTTTAAATGGCATGCACATTCTGGTCTCGAGGGTGTCGAATCCATACGCTGCACGTGCAATTCTTTAAGACTCTCTACCGGGGGGTTGGTGGTACTCGACTACTTCATGTTCCAACAAATTGTTTTTTGCAAATGGTAGCCTTTTTAATTGTTCCCCGCCGTTTGGAACTGGGACTTAAATGAGCAGCGTCCATCTGTCTCCGTGCGTTCGTTCATTCCTTCCGTCTGGGTGATAAAACATGTTAACCCACATTGTATATGATTTATCTGAGTTCCGTAAGGGCAACAATGATGTACTTGGTTGAAAGTAGCATTTGATGAGTTCTCGACCTTTAATTAGATTTTATCCCTAAAATATGCTATTAATATTCTAATTTGCATATTTATGAAAATTTTCCTGCAGGCCCTGTTTACAAGTTTTCTGGAGTTCTGTAGGTATAAATTATGTACTTGGTGGAATGGGAAAGCGGGCTGAAGATCCTCGCCCTTATTACTTTAGGTGATATTTTTGGGCAATTGAGTATGGCAAATGAGCTAATTAATATGCAAACATCCGCATAATTGCTATATTTTTGACACTGTACATTGGATGCTCAAACTTCCCCAGTGCTGGATGATGAAACCCATCATGGGGCATATCTTTTTTGTATTTTAAAGTATGGGATATATGCGGCTTGGTATGCAAATGAGCTAATTAAATACCTGTATGCATAATTGCTGTAAACGGTATGTCGGATATGTAAAATTCCTTAGCTACATGAGACTTACTATGCCTAGGAGGGGGTGTGGGGTTGTTGGGGGGTTGGGTGTTGGGGAGGGGGTTGGGTGTGGGGAGGGGGTTGGGTGTTGGGGAGGGGGTTGGGTGTGGGGAGGGGGTTAGGTATTGCGGGTGGTGGGGAGGGGGTTGGGGTATGTTGCATGGGTAGGGAGGGGGAGTTGTGGGTGCGGGGGAGGGGGGTACACAGTTAACCACAGAGAAACACACTCACACAAGTTCAGAGTCAAGATGGGACTAAATTTATTTTCTAATGCAGATTTTGCTACCAACGTAGTGGGTCATTACTGATGGTAGTTGATCTAAAATTATTCATGAAACGATTTTCCACCTGTTTTAGCAGTGTCAAAACATTTGTGTCAAACGTTTTATTGTGTTGGAAATTCATTGTGCAATTTGTTTTCACTTTTTTAATAATTACTAAGTAAAATACATAATAAACCTAAATATGTGCAATTAAGAGGATTATGATTCCATTGTCAATCCCGTAAAGGCTGCACATACCACTTCCTATGTCAGTGCTGGCTTGGTGGATCCTGATATCACATGGTCCAGGCAAGCAGTAATCACTGGATTAATCCCTGGATTAATTAGATTAGATAATGCATTTCCCGCTGTAGTAAAACCCCAGAATGGAAGTTCTTTGACAGTGGTAAAAAAACCAATTGAAGTTTGCAACACTCTTTGCTTTAAAAATATAAAATTGTTGTAAATTGACTGTTGAGCATATCCAACAGATTAGCTTAAGTATGGCATCTCGGTGATCAACAGCATCACCGCAGTAAGTCAAGGGGAAAGACCCACCAAGGTGCCCGCAAGAGCACCATAGAAGAGCAACAGACTTGCTCCCTAGCAAGGGAGCCACTGCAAACGTCCCTTGAAGCTGTGAGCAGTGGCAGCTGAATCACCCGTGCGCGTCGAGACATCAATTGAACTATGTCATCTATGTTAGATTCCATGAGGACCACTCAGCACCAGCATTGAGTCTTCCCTCCTAAAAGGAGCAGTGCTTCAGCATCCGATAATCTTCTTCATCGAGAGGGAAAGAAACAGAGTCTTGCAGTAGATATTGGCTTCTCGGACAGCACGGAGCGAGCACACCAAGTCTTAGAGCCGAACTGTAGAAAGCTGGAGCCCCAGAGCCATTGAGGAACAAGGCAACAGGAGCTGCCGAGGAACAAGGCAACAGGAGCCGCCGAGGGTCCGCCAAAACCACCGGAGCTGTGGAGACCCAAGGCCTCTGCTAGTCACCCAAGTAGGAGAGCCGTGCCCATCACAAGGCAGCGTGAGACCACGTGGAGCGAGGAACACAAGCACAGAAGCCGCAGCAGAGCGCGCCAAGTGTCCAAAAGCCACACAGAAGCTGTAGCAGTCCAGTTGTTCATGGGAGTAAGGCCAGCTCCAAGTGCCACCGCACATCTCTACATGGTGACCGTTCCAGGGCACCGGCCCCAGAACGCCACGGCGTTACCACCTACAGTTTTTTTTTTTTTTCTTTGTCAGACGAGCACCGACAGTGGTAGTGGTAGTAATAGTAAATGTGGGACTCGGAATGGTGTGGCCATAGGGACAGGAACATGAGAAAGCCCCCTCAGCGAATTCTACTATGACTGTGGTCGACACTCATACAAGGCCAGAAGAGCACAAGGAGGGGACAAGGAGAAATGCACGGCACTTGCAATGAGAGACAAGTTCTCCACAAGGAAGCCATAGATACCATCCCCAGCCAGAGGGGTAGTTTTACCAAATCTTTCGCAACGGCGAAGAAGTGGGTGAATAGTGTCCCTTACTAAAGTCAGGCCGCTCAACGTTACATTCGACCTAGACCTACCCACACGGAAACTCTAGCAGCTGTCACCCCAGAACTACACCAGGGGTGGTGAAGCTCAACACTGGGGTTGAAGGACGCCTACCTACACGTGGACTCCCATGCTTCAGGCAGAAGTGACTCAGTTTTTGCATTAACAGCAAGAGTCTGCATTGCAATAAGCTATCCTTTGGGCTATCTACAGTTCTAAGAACCTGCACAAGGATAGTTAAGGTTATTGCCGAAACTCTGCGGCGACAAGGAATATTCATCTGCGTTTACCTGAACGACTGGCTGATCACTGCCCCATCCCCAAAGGCGAATTGGGAGAAGTCGGTCCTCCAACAAGCCCAGACCCTGCAGTTCCTAGGCTCGGTCATAAACTTCAGCAAAGGGAGGGTGTTCCCAATGGCAGAGAGAACAGCAGCCATTGCGAAGCATCACAATAACCTTCCGGGTGGTTGGTCTGCCTGGCATTACTTCCCAAAGTCAGGAATCAATCACTCTATGCTACGACAACCTCATGATGAGGACTTTGTATAAACAAACAGGGAGGTACCCGCAGCCCAACTCTATGCCAAAGTCAAGCTGCTTGTATAGTGTCAGCACCACAGGATCGAGCTCCAGACAGATCATCTCCCGTGAGCAGACAACATTCTAGCATATGCCCTGTCAAGAAGTGAAGTGACCGGGGTCAGGGGCTCATCGGTGAAATGGCTCAACTCGACGGTGTGCAGGGTGGTCTTCAACAGACCCAAGCAGCCTCAGACTCAAGCAGCCTCTAATTGATCTTGTCGCAGCAGTGGTGAACCAGCTCCCGACATAATTGTTCCTGGGAGCCTGGGAGGGCAGACCAGATGGCTTCCGGCATGGTCGCAATGAGGATCAGTTGGGACAGTGATCCTGTCAATATGTTGGTTTTCCCCCGATAAGCAATGATAACCATGGTGCGCTGGAGAAGCTCCGAGATCCGCAGATGCAACATCCACACTGCCCCACACAGGCCCAGATAGATGTCATTCCCGACAATTACCTATCATGGCGGCGGACCTTTTTTAACCCCTTTTTGAGGAGAGACTCCTGAAGAACCCAGACAAGACCCAACCCAAGGTTCCTCTTGCGAAGAGGTCCGGCGATTCGCGGGAACACACCTTTGGCTTTCACTCCTCCCTTCTTACTCCCAAAATGCACTTTTGAGATATAAATCTCATGTGGTGTATTTTGTGCATGCTTCCATCGTAGTTCAATCATCCATCCTACAGCTTGTGTGGAGTGTTTTAGACCTGTCCAGCGCAATTTTTGCATGGTTTTGGCGTTAAGCTTATCCTCACGCCATTGTGGGGCAAGGCGTCGCCGTGGGAGTACTGTTAATGTATCGTAGTGCTTTAGCTTTCATATAGCTGGCTCTTGTGCTCTGCCTTGGCAACTGAACTGTGTTTACCTTACAACCTACGAATTTACTTCGGTTTCGTTTCCCTAGAAATGATGGCACTAGACAACCTTTAATAACAGGTGCTTGTTTGTATGCTTTGTTTTGGCCATAAACTTTTACACACCTGGAAGAATATGCACGCCCTTAATAGACTTCGAGTCTTCCATTATTAAGTGTTTGGTAATCCAGCTGTCAGCCTTGCTATACAAAATCACTACAAGCTTTCATCATTATCTTCAAGCATCATTTATATCAAGTATTCAAGCTTTATCAGCCTCGACCCTTCACCTTCGTCAAGGGGCTTCCTGTTCCAACTAACGCAAGACGTATAACTCAGGCCTCAAGTATCATTAGTGGTTCAGATATTGGCTCTCCTATTCAACGCTCCTCCCCCGTTAAAAACGTTCCAACAGTATGAAGAACAGTTGCAGACCCTTGAAAATTCTCTCGGTTAATCATTGCACATCAGACTTGGTTAAAGCCGGGTCATTAGTAACGCGAAATGATCCTCCTGGTTACAATCCTCCTATCAGACGTGACCGTCCTGATGGATATGGCGTCGTACTTTTGGCCATAAAGCATGATCTCGTTGACAGTGAAATGAAATTTATACTACCTGTGAATTGTTGCCACTAAAAATCAATCTGTACCACACAACCAATGATCATCAATCTCGGGTTATGACCACCAACACTGATCTAAACCTATGCCCAGAATTTCTGTCATTGAGGTGCGCAACATACCGGGAGTATCCTTCTGCAACAATATGCTACAGCGGTGACCAACGTGCTGATATAAACTGGTCTAACGAATCATTGTTTGGTCATCAATACCTCAAATCTATCATGAGTGCTTCCTATCTGCCTTCCACGACCTTGGCCTATCTCAGATTGTTGACTTCTGCACTAGAGAAAATAACACCCTGGACTTGTTTCTAACCACCGCCCTTCATATCGTAGTTGCAAACCCCTGCCACGTATCAGCGACCACGAGATGGTGCTCACCGTTTCCAGTGTTCGTGCCAAGCGCCTTAAATCCGTTCCAGGCAAAATCTTCCTCTGGAGTAAAGCGATATGGTCGAATCATCAGGCCAATTAAGGGAGTTTTTTCTGCAGATTTTCTTCACCACCAATAAATTGCTGTTGACACTCCTATCAACACCCCTTTGTGGACCTTGTTTGCTGGTAGCCTACAAAGTATCATATCTGACTGTGTCCCCACTAGGATGGCTTTCGAACCCCGGTTTAACCAACCCTGGATAAACTCGTCATATAGAATCATCGGCTAGAAAAAAAAAGAGGGCGTACATCAAATCAGGAAAACAAGATCCAAATGACGCTCTAGATACCATAAACCAAAAAGCAGATGCAAAAGGATTCCCGTATGGCATATAATGACTGTCACAAACATGATCAATGATAATGACTCCAGCAACGCTAAAAAGTTCTGGGTCCTTTATAACTAGTAGAGGTGCGAACATACCCACCGGAGTATCACCCCTCATGAAAGATGGCGATACTTCAGATTGACAGCAACAACACCAAGGCAAACATGCTAATGACCAATTTGCTTCGTGTTCACCCCCGAAAACACATCCATCTCAACAATCTGGCCCATCGCCTCACCCAACGGTACCAGACGTTATACCATTACTATTGAGGAGTACAAAAGCTGTTGACAAAAGTTAAACCATTTCCGCCGCTGGGACCTGGAATAACACCCAGCATAGCTACGGAAGAGGCGAATCTGAATTGCATCACCACTGACAAAAACTACTTCTCTTCCAGGCTTTCTTTAACACAAGGAAAAATACCAACACCTGAAGTCAGCCAATGTATCACCAATCTTTAAGAAAGGCGACAGCACCTAAACCCGGTCTCCGTCCAATTCGGCCTCACCCTCATATTTGCAAGATCCTGGAACATGTCATCCCACCAAATCATCAACCCGTGACAAACCTTGCCTTCCTTTCACCGACAATCAGTTTTGGGATTCAGAAGAGACACTCATGTGAGTCCCCAGTTACGGAGTCTCACAATTAACGCTCTGGCCGACGACTTCGGGATAAAGACCAATTGGATGCCATCTTACTGCACTTCTCGAAAGCCTTCGAACGTGTGCTCTTAGCTGCTCCCTGCTTTAAGTTGCAGCACGTCGGCGTAAAGAGACAACCTTCTATCTTGGATTCGTGATTTTTCTTACTGGACGCACCAACAAAGTGTCTTGAAGGCAAGGAGAGCTGCACTTCACATGTAACATCAGGCGTCCCTCAGGGACGGTTCTTGGACCCTTTACTTTCTGTCTCAGTTTCATCACGTACCGTTCCTGATGGGCGGTAAAGTCCAACATTCGCCTATTTGCTGATGATGCACTATCACAGATCCCATCCATCAACGATGCTTCTGCGCTCCCAGACGACCTCGAACAGCCTTCCAACGTGGAGAAGACTTGGCAGATTGCTTTCAATCCAGACCAATGTGAAGTCCTCAGAAGTCAACCAACAAGAAAAAGATCATTAATACCCAGTATTCCATCCATGGGACTGTACTCCACATTGTGACAATGCAAAATACCTTGGCGTGATGATTCAGGGATCCTTGAGCTGGAAAGCCTATGTTAATAATATCACCAAGAAGGCCAAATCAAATCTCTTGGATTCCTCCGCAGAACTTCATTACTTGCCCTCCGAAAGATCAAAGAACAGCTGACTTCACCTACTCGTCCACATTAGATTATACCATCGTCTGTCGTGGACCCCCACACTAAAGATCTTGTGAATAGAGTTGATATGGTACAACGCAGAGCAGCCAGATTTGTGAAAGCGGACTTCGACCAGCGATATAGTGTTACCAAGATGCTACCGACCTGCAGTGATGACTCTACACGAAAGACGTGCAGCACGCAAAGTCACCATGAGATCGCATAGTGTCTACGGTCTCGTCGTCGCCATTCCATCTGGACCTCCGTTTTTCTACTCAAAACTCAGCCACCAGTGGACAATTCATGCAATACCGACACCGCACTGCCCGCATCATTGCTACCACAGTCGTTTCTTTCTTCCCTAGTGTCATTCCTCTATGGACCAACTTCCTACTAAGCGTAGTGTCATCAGCCACCTTGGAGCAGTTTAAGACCAGACTGCATCCACTGACACTACGCGGCTAGTTGGCCTGTGGACCTTTTTTTTTTTTACTTGGCACAACGCAAAACCACTGATAGGAGCTCAGTGATCTAACGTTACGCAACCTGTACTACGTTATATACCACACGTCCCCATGTTATCTGCTTGCTGTTTTCCCGCACGCAGCCTCTGCACTCCCATTACACTTTACTCTATCAGAGGAAGGTACTCCTAAGCAGGAAAGAAGAATAATTCAGACCCTCCCCTTGACTGTATGGCGACTTTCATCAAATCCTACATGGCCCGCAGGCCTTTCCTGAAAGAGGTTGCCGCCCTGACAGGCAAGGCAAGACAAGGCATCCATCCTTCAACGAAAAGACTTACAACGTCCACCCACATTAGGTTTAGTACCAACGTTTGTGCCAGTGTAAAAGGAAAATGGTCCGCCAGAGCCATAGTCCGGACTCCAAAGACGACAAATTAATTATTACGTGTGAAGCTAATTTGCGTGAAGAGCCACCCAGGGATCCTAAAAAATCAGGTTGGACACTCCGACCAGAGAATGTGGAGGCATACACGAATCCGACGGGGAAGCCTTGAAAGGACACCCTCTACGTTGCCGCCATTGTTGGGGGGCATCCTGGCTACCAAACACATAGTACACAACAGCCGCTATTACCTTTTACGGCTTAACGAAACGAAAGAATTTTACAACCTAACTTTTTTTTTTTTGCTATTTTATTAAACAATTTTAAAAACCGTGTATTCCAATGGATTTAGGGAAGGATGATGTCAGGGACTGGCCTAACGTGGAACATTCCAGGCTAAGTGTCTTATTGTTGTTTGTTAAATTGAAGGTTTTTCTCGCCCACTATTGCGTGACTGAGCATGAACGCCTATGTCAGAATACTGTTAAAGTCGGTATTGTTTTCACTTTTGTATAACGCACCCGGTTGCTTCATTTGCCTCTTATATCTGAACTCCGTCCTTTTTCAACCTACCTCTCCAACCCATCTCTCAAGTATTCCCCCCCTCTCTCTCTCTTCTCTCTCTCTCTCCCTCAACTCCTCCTCCTCTCTCTCTCTCACATCTCTCTCCTCTCTAACCCCATCGCTATTATTTTCCTTTGCCCTATTCTTTTCAGGTTGCCATGGGGGGGCCCTGGGCCCCCCTATATACAACTGCCATTTAACCACCGGCTTCCATGACGCATAACTTTCGCAGCATCATTAATTGAATTTTTTACACCAACACTAAAATTTAAACATCATAAACTTATTCCCTTTGCATCAATCCGTTTAACTTCACATACCCCATATCATCTCAAACAAGTGACCACCCATCCTTCAACCACACACACAACAACTCTGGTTCTACCCCCGCTATCACACTGACGTCAGCTTTAACACACTAATAACACCATCAAGTCACTACTCATTTTCATATTCCATTTTCATCAACTCCCGTATAATCACAAAATCAAATGAAGAAAACACTAAACTACCACTTGACACCCGTCACCACCTTAGCAATTTCAGAAACCAGGCTTACTGACACCATGTCACCACCTCACTTTAATGACTACAACTACATTCCAGGAAGCACTCACTGCAAGGAAAGGGAGTTTTGTCTTACAATCAAAAATCACCTCCATACAAAATAATCCGACACAACACCAGAACCAGAATTTGACACACACTCTTCATCGAACTCACCATTACCAAACAACCAACAATAGACCCAAACCCATAACTGTCGGAGTTATTACAGACTGCATGAACACAATATCCAAAATTAACCAATACTTCGACAGCTTCTTCACCGAACTAACTCAAACCACCGTGTACGTCTATATTTTCGTTTACTTTAATGTCAATCTCTCAATTATCCACTCATCAATGATCAATGAATTTATTAACACATCACTTGCAACTCTTATATCCCTAAAATTAACAGACCTACCAGAATTACGCCATAACACAGCCACGCTCATTGATAACATCACCAACAGCCACTGACAACATACTCCACACCAGGTATACTTTGTCACTGACAACTACAGATCATTTCCCAATAGTCCTCATTACATCACTTAAGCATAAGCCTGCCACAAAAACAACAAATCACTAAACGTGGACTACAGAGATCCCAACATCTGCACAGTAACCGGAGACTCACACGGAATCATGGAACCTATACTCACGAATACCCTACATATGCGTAACAGCAACTTCATTACAACTTATACGAACCATACAACGAATCATTCCCCTTACAAAAGAAGACCCTAAAAAATCGTAACCATTAGCAGCCCTGGATGACACAGCATTTCCAGCAATCAACACAAACACGGCCTCTATAAAAACATACCTGAAGAAAACACCCCAGCAACCAAACAACAATACAAACAATGCAAAAAAATTAACTTCACATTATTCGATTGTCCAATAAAAAACACAACACAGAACAATTCAGAAACTCAAAATGATCTTACCAAACCTGGACTTCCTCAACAACATCTAGGTAGGAATGTATCCACTAATCAAATCCCTGACATTTTCACTCAAATAATAAGCAGATACTGACTCGCTTGATATAGCTAATGCATTCAACGAGCACTTCACTACCCTGGGCAAAAAAAACTTGCTACCAATTCCACCCTCAAGTACCATTTACAAACACCTTCCAAAAAACCCTTCACCCATGTTCCTGATCCAGTTACGGTGGAAGAAATGCAACAAACTTCGCCACTGCTAAAACCTGGTAAAAGTGCGGGTACCGACAAGATGATCTGGTATGCTAACAAAGCATATGATAACATCATTTCGCCTCTGAGCACATATTTAACCATCCTTCTCACCGGAAACCTTCCAGATCACCTCAAAACAGCAAAGTCATTCCCATTTACAAAACCAAGATGCACAACATAACATTGCAAATTACAGGCCCAGTTTCTGTTCTAACCATCTTTTTTCAAACTACTCTGAAAAAGGTCATGTACAAACACGTCCTGGTCTACATTCTTCAACAAGCACAACATTCTTGTCGATGACAATACGGTTTTAGGCCCAAACGCACAACTTACATGGCACCCTTGAACTAACAAGCAACCTCAACCTTGCACTAAAAAATAAACTCCACCCCATGGGAGTATTCCTGGAGCTCTCCAAGGCTTTCGACCCCATTGACCACAACGTCTTCTTCACAATCTTTATCATTACGTGTCCGGCGTAGCCTTGGAGTGGTTTCAGGAGTTACTAACTACCCGCTCACATCAGTCTACGTGTACACTCACCGCTCATCCATCAACCTATACCGTTGGCGTCCCCCCGCAATGGGCTCAATCCTTGGACCCTACTTTTCATCATTTACATGAATAAATCAATTCACTGACTCTCTAACACACTAAAACTAATCTTTATTTGCAGATGACACACATTTTCCTTTCCAACCCTACATAATGCACTTTTAACAACATGAATCATTAACTCGCAAAAATCACTGACTGGTTTCGGGCTAATACACACTTTCTCTCATGTTTTTAAAACCTAACTACATGCTTTTCTCTACACACACATAATCACAACAAACATTACATAGATACCAGAGAACTCCCAGGTACACTCAACCAATTTCTTGGCATCACAATCGACGACAAACTAACATTGAATGAACACATCACTCTGTCACCAGCACCAAGTCGTCTCACGCAATTGGTACAATCCACAGAGTTAAACAACCAACCTTCCAGACTACACCTTAAAATCACTTTACAAACACACTATTTTTCTCTCCCATACCTTAGCTACTGTAACATCATATGGGCCTCCAACTATCATTTCATTCACGACTCACCAAAGTCCAAACTAAATATCACACAGAAATTGGCCATTTTCGCAACTATCACAAACTCACCCACCAGAACTTCAACACTTTGCGCCATTATTTCACTCACTGCAAACACTTAAATTAGAATCAACCTAACCATAATCAAAACAGCGCTCTTCCTGTGACTACCACAACTATCATTTAACCTCCGAACTTCAAGCAATTACTTTAACACACAGACAAACCCACAGCTATAACACCAGACAAGCCGACAAACTTCATCCCCTTTTTCCCCCCCCCACCCAAAATCTCTCTGAAAAGCACTTTAAATTCAGTATCACGGCGCAAACTTTGGAATGATCTTCCGAATCCCATCACAACAAGTACAACAAAAATACTTTTAACGCTCATCTGAAAAAAAACATTTCATCACCAGTACAATTCTTGTACTTTCGCCCCAGTCCTTATCTCGCTCACATCACCTTTTCTTCATCCTAAGTTCTATCTCTCCTCCTTACGTTTTCCTCACCTTATCTCTGCTTCCCCTCATTATGAAATATATTACATACCCTCAGCAAGACAATGTTGTTTAGTCTCTCCTTCCAAATGTTTGCAGTGATCCCGTATTCCCGTTAAGTGTTGTTTAGCTTAGATATTGTGTTTTTTTGTGTGTTTATCTCTTTTTTTTTTTGTTATGTTTATTTACCACCCTATGTATTGTTCTATTCACCTCTTTACTTGTATAATTATTGTAATATTGAGTAATAATTTACTTGTATGTATTACAGGGCGAGCAATAACCATAAGCCTAGCCAATACTGGTCCTTAGCCTATCTATCATATACCCACCAGTTTTAGCTGAGTACATTCTTCAATTGCTACTTTTATGTATTATTATATATTATACTTGTATTTTAACATTTCTGTAGTTCGATATGTTCTGCTGATAAATATTTGAATTTATTGATTGATTGATTGATTGTGAGGGTGGTATAACAGGCCGCGTGAAAAATCAATTTTTCGTAAAATTCAAACATCCAGACAAAAATAAAGATAAAACACCAGAATGTTGATATAATTTCCGTGTACTGGCAAATTGAATAGTTCCCAACGACCGATCGTATTTGCTGAAAAACGTGACATCTTCCAATGCGGTTTGTGAACGAGACATGGACGCTTCCTTGCCCATGTGATCGATTTCGGAGATCTAAACAAAATTAGTCTCGTTTTAAACTATGTTTTTAAATGGACTTTTGTGAAAACACAATCGTATTAGCAAACTAAAATGAAAAACATAAATCCTAAAAAAGCTTGGCAGATTTCGGTGTTTTTCCATTTGGGAACCGATGCATCTGCTACGGCTGCAGACATTCACATTCGTCTGTGTCCACTCTGGCGAGTAAATTTCACACGCAGTTCGTTTCCATTTTTGTAACTTGTTATCGCTATTTGTGCGGCCAAGAATTTAACAATTTTTTTCCTGATCCCGCCCATGATGAATACAAATGGATAACAGTGAAATAGTGTTGATTTTTGCCGTCAGAAATGATCAAAATTATCGTTATTGTGGAACACGTACAAACGTAAACGCGGTTGTAAACGAGGAAATGCAAAAGATTGACCCACAGTCATGGCGGCTGGTGAGTGCGCCGCCCACGGAGTAGGGGCGATCATAGTCGCCGTCGAATTCGTGTATACTACATGAAAATTTATTCTATATCATCCCATTTCAATACGTCTTACTACATAAAATTAGGAATCTATTAGGTAGCTTATCGCTTACTATCTAGAAAATAGTCTGTGGGCTATATGTGCACAGTTTCACCCGCCTGAGTCAACTGAAATGAGTGCCCTATACTTCACCATTGTATGTGTATCTTTGAGTTCCGGAGGACATATATCCTGCAACACCGGAAAGCGAAGGTCACTCATTATAAGGCTTCTTTTGGAAACGTAGCGAGCGCGGCCCTGTTAGGGCCTGTACGGCAGTAAGGCCCGTAGCTCCCATCTGTTATGATTTCTCGGAGGGATCCACTGTGGCTAATTCACCGTCGCTGTCCCATCATGGGACGTGGACAGGGCCCCGTACCTCCTAGTGGGTGCCTCCCTTGATGTTGAACTCTTGTCAAGCTAGCATGGAAGTTGGTTTCTGATTGCTGCAGCCTCGGGAAGAAGAGTAGGCACCTTCATGCCTTGCCGACAGCGGAGTGTCACATAATTCCACGGGAGCAGTGCATGTTCTTCCCAAAGTAGAAGTACGTAACAAAGTGAAGGAGTCTGTCAGCGGTTTTACCTCAAAACATTGTCCTGCCCGACCTCAGGAAAGTTGGTAAGGACTCAGATGCAGCGGGCCCAGTGCTGGTTGCTTGCTTTAGGGTTTTCTACCTCCACAAAACCAAGCTTTAAAGAGGGATAAGTAGACCGGATCTTCCTTACGACAGTCAAGTCGATCAAGGCAGCCTCCGAATAGACTACAGTTCGTGAGTCAAATGGTTGTTCCCCGAGAAAACAAAAAAAATATTAAAAAAGTTGTAATCTTTTAGAATATTAGTATGTACTTTATATAACAAAATTAATTACTCTTAATCACCATGTCAAAAAATCCCGAGATTCGTGCATTTTATTTTCAGTTATGGCATCATTTTTAGAGGGCTCCTGAAATGCCGCTTGTACAAATTTAGTAAGTAAACCATAGAAGATAAACATGTAACAGTGTAATTCAAAAACCAGGATCCAGAAAAACGAGATAGGCAAAGATCTTTCTTGTTGCATTATCACACAGGAAGCACAGATTATGATATTTATCATGAAAGGAAATTGTTCCAAAAAAAGTCTGACCTTTGACTTTAGCCAACACAGGGTATCACTTAAATTGACAACCTGGCTTTTGTTGTGTATTTTTCAATATCTTTTTTTTTTTTGCCTTAGTTAATAGTTAAAAACGAGTTAATTCTTACAAACCTGAAGAATCTAAACATCAAAATAATTGCCATGTTTGTGTGGCCATTAATCCCAACTTAATAACTGGACTGTGTTATACTCATTGGGGCATTTATTACCGTTTATCCACCGGAGTGTGTAAAGCACACATTAGGTATCCCACTTACCAATTACCAAATCAATAGAATCTTGTACAAAGGCAAATCTGAGGGCCTTTATTTAAATGAGTGCAGAAACTGATTGCCTGAACCAAAATGAAAAATTCAAAATTCCTGTGAAAGCTATTTAAATGTACTTTGAAGTATTTACAATTTTAAGAGCTACCTTGCACAGTTTGACAAGAAAAAAAATATTTGGGGAACAATCATTTTGACTCACACTGTATATCCCGATCGATTATCTCCGTCATTAAGATAGCATAAGTAGGGAAGAATCCTGCTTGGTGCGGACCTACGTTCGAACCCATGACCTGCGTGCTGTAGCCGCGCCATGGACACTATATCCCTTAAAACCCTAAATGCAATTTTATGCCACTTTCACAAATCACGGAGCAGACCACTGTCTTGTGTTTACGGGAAAGCGCGCCTAGATCGAACAGAACCAATTCCGCTACCTCCCTTTTTTGCAGTGAATAGTCAGGTTGCAAGTCATTTTCGTAGGAGAGTAGGGCCTATATTTGTGCCTCTACACTGGGATGGAGTGCACACTGGCACACCAGTTGGTTTACCTCAGGGGATGGCTGATTCAAAGGTTAGGTACGGCGGTGTCGCGTCACGAGGTTGGTGGAGGGATATTCATTCCGCTTCCTCCAGTAGTCGTCAGAGCCAGATGGTCACAAGTTTGATATTGGCACTGAAACAATCTAGAATGAGATCCAAGGACCTCTTAAGGTAGGCCAGATTCTTTAGTTCCTTGAGTCCTTGGGCTTCTTTGTGAATATGGATCAGTTTGTGCATTCCGGGATGTAGTTATCACCTACCGTGTGCTTCCTGTTCAGTGTTGACTCCTATCAGTGCAATCTGGCAGTTAGGCTTGGACAACGTAAAATAAAGCGGGGAGTGATTCAAGTTACAAGACAGGCTATTTAAAAAGACTTATGCCATGGTTGCCGCGATGTCAAGGAACTCACAATCAATTGCGCTAGATCTCTTAGTGTACAAGGTTGGTGGCCAAATAAAACTTGTGTCAAAGGTTAAGTTATGTTCAAATAACAACGTTTAATGAAATAAATTGTTGGGTTTTCATCATTGGACTTCAATTGAAACACCAATATCTTGAGGTGAAAGATGTATTGGAGGTCAACATTATTTACTAGCTACATTACATTGATATGATGAGTACCATAAAATTTCTTGACTGTGACCATGGAAAGAATCCTGTCTAACTATCTCACGGTGACCTAAAACCTTATGAGGGCCCTCTTATTTATAACATCTATTATAATTATAGTCACGCTGGAAAGTGTGAAGTATATTACACGTACAGAAAGTTAATTTCATTTGAAGGGAAACTAGCGATTACCAGGCGAAATGACCGTTAAAAGGTGTTCCAACACAAGTGTATTGGGCAACACCACTATCAACACACATTTACGTGTCGTCTGGCACACAGCGCCGCCCAATTGTTGAATCTTGGCAAACCTGGGCCAAATTTCACTGCGGCCCCTTGTAGTATTCAACCAAATCTAACGGCTGAGCGTGGGAAACTCAACGTACACACAGGTCAGCTAGCGGTTGATTCGGATTTTTTGTTACAGGCGGTTAACCCCAACTGGAGTTGCGCCAAAATACTTGGCCTATCGTAACGATTTACTCACCAAAATATTCCTAACTAAATTGTCTAGTTTAGTCTTACTACAGTGGGATTAATAATTACTGGGACGGATATACGCACACCTCACGTAATTGCAACAAGCTTACGCGGAGGTTCGGCGTATTCTTCAACCAGTACGCCATCGTCCCAAACGAGGTGCGATGTTCCTCCTGGATCACGCAGTCGCGATTCTGTCAACAAATATTAATCATAACTTGGTTTTTATAAATAGGTATATGTTTTTTGGAAAAAGACTAAAACGTGAAAAATACGATCCATACAAGCAATTTTCCTTACCTTATCGCTGGCTCAATTCTCGATGCTGCTATCAAGTCATGCCACAACTCCAATGCCTACAAAAACAGTGAAAGCTAATAATTGGCCTTTTTGTCAGGACCGTTTCTAACATCAGAATCGCCCGCACCTGATTCGTTGATTTCGCGATACCAGGTTCCGCGAAACCGTTTTTTTTTTTTGCATTCCCTTGTTCAACAAGGCTACCCAGCTTTTGGCTGCTAGGGAGTCCCATGACATAACGGATACGAATAGGGTTGCGCTGTTGTCCCAGCAGTAGAGACTATGGGAGCGTAAATGTTGGTCATAGAGTAAAGTAATTAGAACTAGAATTTCGCGGTTCTCCGTGTGCGTGTGTCGCGCTAACTGTATTCAAAGAATAAAGCTGGGCCGATCATGACCTTTGACCTTGGCAACATGACATTTGACCCTCATCAACATTTGGGGGATCCCATGGTGCACTATGACAGAATTGATTCCAATTGATCTTCAACTTTTCATTTGAGGTCAATTTTAACATTTTAGCATATTTTTCAACTTGACCTCACATACCTTTGACCTCAAGCACATGACCTTTGACCTATCAAACATTGAGGGTCATGGTGCACCTATGACGAAGTTTGGTTCCAATTGACTTTAACTTTTCAATTAAGGTCAATTTTTAAAAAACAACATAAATTGTGACACCACACACATAATACACCACACACGCACAACGATTGCTTAGTGGTCCAGCATACTGGTGCCCACAAAAACTCGCCAATATATAATGCTTTGAGTAAAGCCAGTTGCCTTCCCTTCAAAACAAAACTGTGCCGTTATATTTCAGTTTCCCAGAAAGGCGGAACGTATATTCCTCCTGAAGGGGTGTTTTTGCAACATTTTTTTGGATGTGCGGCTCGGTGTGGCAGGAGATAGTCCTCCGGCTCACAGTTCCAGGGACAATTGTGAACAATAGGGCAATCGACTCAGTTTGACTCTTCACGCACATTATTTTCATTGCTTTATTCCGTTGTCGTCTATGGGAGCCCGGACTATGATCCTGCCGACTATGATTACTTTCACACCACCGCTATCCGGACATTACCCTGAAAATATACAAAGGTTAAACGAATTCTATCCTTTATACCTAAATTGTTGAACCACCAGTATCTACAGACTACAGTACCTGTGGATAATTTGGCTACCCTTTATACACACACTGGCCATACGTATTGCAACATGCAGAAACAGTAATTTAATAAGCACCATTTTGATTTCAAACTATACCATGGATTCTTGACCACTCAATTAACTATTTAAAAATTCCAAAGTGTGTTTTTTCATACAGATGTTATCCCCAAAATCCAAGAGAGTGAAAAAAACGTTTGATTTGATGTCACGTTCCTTAAATATGGCTGTCAGAAAACGGACAGCAAACGATAACTTGTCGATTTCACTCACTCCAGAAGGAATGCGGACACAGACACAAAAGATATGGCTTCAAACAGCCACTTAATGGTTTGTACGGGGTTCAATTAGGGTTACTTAAAAATTTTATGGGAGAAATTCCTGGTGGTTGTGTGGACCTGAAACGAGATAAAGTCAATGTAAGACAGTGGTCTTCGAAATATTCAAGAAAGCTGAGACACCTGAAATGCAATTCTAATGATAACTCACGGGGTTTACGTAAAGCATGTGGTAATTAACGCGTTCCCATTACATTACAAACAGCACAATGTCAACGTGGCCATTTTCAAGTTGTTTTCACAGTTGGTACACGTGGCCTCTTCTTCCAGTAATTTCCCGAGTCCAACGGGGTGAACGTGCTCCAATCTTTTATCTCATTTCCGGTCCATACAACCACAACCAATTTCGCCTAAACATTTAGAGTAGACCCTGACAAACTCGTAAAGTTCATTTAGGACGATTCGGCAGCCCTTTTTGACTTTCCTCTGCCCGTATTCTTTCTGGAGTATATCGGGCAAGTTATCATTAGCCAGCTTCTTTAACCCGCATATTAAGGGATCAAGAAATCAAATTAAACGTGTGTCGCACGACTTGATTCTGGGAAACACATGCTGTTGAAAACCCCACTTTATCAATAATTAAACGCAATGTGTGTCAAGAACTCCTGATACAATTTTAAATCAATTTGTGAATATAAATTGCTTTTACTGCATGTTGCAATACTTATGCCAGGGTGGTATGTATCATAGATCGGAAGAGAGCTCGGAAACTCGCCAAATTTGCGATGCCACTCACCTGTTTGTTCAATGACGCAGAATGTGACGCAATGCTATTCTGCCCGTGTTAAACCGCCTCATGAGTTATTCAGTGTGTACCAAAAAGTACACCCTGAATATGCATGAGATGAGCGCGTCAAAGCAAAACTTACGCTGCGCTCAGTCTGTGTTCAAACCACGGCAGGTTGTACGCTCTCATGGGCAGGATTCCAAGGTGTTGCCACATGGTTTCTTGGATTTAAGAATTTAGATTTAACAGATTTACTATATTGTTTTGTTTGAATGATAACAATTTGTTTGTTAGAACCCGACACTATTCTGATCTTCCCTTCTACAAATCCGTAAAGTATGAATTTATGGATCGAAGTCTTATAGGTCATGTTTTTTTTTTTTTTTAGTTTTGCAAAATCGTGTAAATCAGTCGTTTTTTGGCCAAATATATAGGCTTTATTTTTAAAGATTTTTTTTTGTGTAAAACTTCATTTTTTCACCTAATTTTTCCTCATTTTTGCATTTTAGGCCAATTTTGAACCCTCCCGAGAACAGAAGAGAAAAAAAAGAAAGAAAAAAGTTGCCCGCCCACGCGGGGGGACCTTACTTGAAAGGGTCGCTCGCCCGTACAACGATTTTTTTCGTCGCCTAATCGTTATTAGTATTAGGTGGTATTTTTATTATGGAAACCCTCAAAATTCTCAAAAACACAGGAATGTGGATAAAAAATGTTTGAGATTGGGATGATCATTTGTTATCTGTCGCTTTTTTCTCACGTAGGGTATATAGGGTGAACTGGGCATACGATTTACTAGTAGTTTAGCCAATCCCGTTGGTATAACATTTTAACCCATATCGTTTAAAAAATTACCCTGTATACTTTCCGCGGGTGGGGGGCAGTTGTAGTCAAGGGGATTATGATGCTTGAACAGGACTTCCTAAATGCACCCTAAACAATATTTCCACCGATTAAAAAACAAACCCTAAACAAGTATTTTTGTCTGTTTTTGCTAACATAAACAGTCTTTTTGTCAGTTTTGCCACCCTACACATGTATGCAATGCATTGTGCTGATAATATACCCTTATTATCTTGCTTTTGCTCATGTTGCTTTACTTCAAAATTACAATATTTTCGATAATTTTTGATCTCGCGTACATCCAAATTCAGGGTTTCGAAAAAACATACCCTTTTTTTCCATATTTGCTGTTTTTGACACCCTAATCGAATGTACGCGGTACATCGCCTTGGAACAAAGATACCTTTTTAACCGTTTTCTGTTCACGCATCATATTATCCCCCTTTTGAATACAAGTGGCCCCCCCGGGATATCTTTTTCCCTTGAAACCATGACCTCTTTCAAACGCTCAATAAAAATATTTCCCCAAGAAGATTTTAGTGAATTTTGGTTATGTTGCTGTTCTGGTTGCAAAAATCAGATCGTTGCCAGTTTTTCCTCATCACAAACACCAACGACTAATACACTCACTATACAGGTTCGGCCACAAAACTTTATCCAAAAATAAAGTAAATATTTTCCATTTTTTTCTTAATTCGCTTACTGTCCATGGGCGGAAGTAGTACACGATCTGCTCGATTTTGGCATGGGGATTTCCATGCCTAAGAAAAAATGATGCTTACCCGTAGACAAGTCCCTGTTTTTTGCCTGATTTATGTTCATTGAACCATATAATCTTTCGGTCTTACCTTGGTGTAAGATATTCCTGAGTTAAGACTAGAGTAACGACTCTTTTTACGGAATAAAAAGCTTGTACAATCCTTGTCATCCTTTGACCTCTTATAGAAGCTTTAATGCTAGCTAATTTCATGAGGGTCTTACATAGAGATGACATTATCTTTCAGAGTTAATCGATTGTGCACTTAAATTAGGCACGCTAATACAAATGGTTTCTATATAGATAGAGGCAAACGTTACGTAATCTTAGAGAAATACAACCGTCTCGCAGGTTTGCCGACCACAAAGAAAACATAGAGTACCACCATTCGAAGCAATGGCTGACTCCCTTCTTCCACATTACTGTGGGTGCCGCTTTGCATTGATACACTAATCGGTAGTGCTACAAACACTGTTAATGTGTTCAGGTGGCCAGGTGTAAATAAATAGTGTAACCATGGATCATGTGCTCAGATACTCTGTTTTTTCTCATAATGCAAAGGGCGCGTTTGTGAAAGATGTATTACATCTTATGGCGGGGGTTTATTATTTAAATCAAGAACGACTGATGTGTCATTTCATTCGTTGTGTGTGCCATGGGTAGAACAATTTAACCACGTGCCAATAGCAATAGCACCCAACCTCCAACAACTGATATTATGCCGGATTGTTTGTTCTGAATTGGACATTATGTGTGTATACACGCACCAAACGTGCAATAATTCAAAATGTCAGCGCCCAGCACGGACGACTGGTTTTGAATGGGTTTCACCCCCTTGACGCTAGACTTCAGATGATTACAAAAATCTCAACTTTTTTGATGTAAGTAGGGGATACGGAGTCGGTGGATCACGACTTCCCCATTAAATACACGATTTTATTATTTTATTGACTCATTCAAAAGAGTAAAAATGGTCCCCCACTGACTTTGCAGGAATATTTAAAATTGAAGGATAAGTCTTTAGAATCCTCATGAAGTTTTTCCAACTGAAAAATTGGGAGAAACGAAAGAAAACAAGCAATCTTCCAAGATATAAATCTCCAATCGATACGCTATAAAAAATATGGTTTAGGGCCGTGCTTAGAAAGTAGGCCAAAAACTGGTTTAAATCATAATGTCTAGAATCCAAACAATGTTTAGAATTTTGAACAAACTAATCTATTTTCTTGTGCATACATCTCCACACATTCCTTTTACAGAGTAAGTGTCCTGTCGGGTAAAATTTATAAAATATACATTTTTGTCTTAGTGGGTTGCTTTTGATCTTATCCCGTCCTGCTTGTAGGGTATTTAAAATGAGGAGTGCCCGTTTTAAGTATATAGAATGGCCTTCACCTCACTCCCCCTTCTGTAACGTTTCACACTGATTTTTGCAATCACTTTTCAATGTGAGAGCTAAAACGTGATTTTGTAAACCCCGTCGACCACCAAAATGGGGCAGATTTCGATTTTTCCGATTTGCTAAAAATATGTTTAGTTTTGAGTTACTATATGTGTTGCTTTGAATCGTTCATTACCCTGTATATATTGACCCTGAAAATACATGTGTAATAAAAACACCTTCATATACCAATTTTTAAGAAAAAATACCGTTTGATATACACCAGAGTCCTATGGGATCTGTTTACTCGTTTGTTACTGTTTTTTACAGAAATGTAAACATCCATTGGTTTTTCAAATTGTGGAAGTAATTTTTTAATAAATGTCCCTGCCTGAATATTTTACAAAGATTACACCCCAGGTCATTTTTTTTAATTGATCAACATGTTGAAAAGTATATCACATTAGTGTCTAACTATAAGGATTCAAAAAGTAAATTTTATACTATTTTTAAGCTACATGGCAACCCTACGTCTTGCTTTATCAGGTAAAAAACAGCAAAATCAATAAACGGGTCAATTTCGGTTGTAAAGGGGTACAATTTTAAAGTTGCTCGTTTGGATAATGGGGGCAAATTATTGGTGGAGCTCATTAGGATTAAAAATGAGGATATTTTTGATTGTCTTAACCGATGCTTATTACCAAATCGGGACAGAAAAGGTCCAGCTCCATATTTGACCAAAAGTCTTAATTTTGTGTCAATTGTCCGATTATACTTTAATACCATGTACAGTGAACATGTGATTTTAATGCGAACCATTGTCAGATAGAAAATACCTTTGTAGCTTTTAGCTGGGCTGTCGTGTTCGGCGCCACCTGTGCACGTATGACGTATGTGTATAAAGACCCTTAATATCAAATCGATATAGTGACTAATGGGATATCGGTAGCAGATGAAAGTTTGGGGGGAAAAGCAGCGATATCTTGCAATTTATAATTGGATTTGAGGGATTTAAAAAATATGATACGTTGATCGTAGTAGGGACTGCAATATATTTCTAGCTTTAAAAATATCCCCAAACTAAAATTGAACCACTTGTGAGTTCAGTTTAACATGACTCAATGGTGTTATAACCTTGGGGATCCATGATTAATTTATTAAAACAGTGCAGGCTTTTGCAAAGCTCTCTAACTTAGGAGTTGGCAAAAGCCCTGCAATGTTTTAAATAAATTAAAATAATTTGTTTTGAAAAAACAAATGGAGTTCGGCGAAATTGTAAAGTGCTCAATGCATACGACGACTTGGTATGGCCGATCAAAAATAAGTGCTTCCAACTTTAAAGAATATGAACTAATTTTCTCTAAAAAATATCCTGATTGCACCTATATTCGATGCGTCCGGCCTCTAAAATTCTGATTGCCACCTCTATCTCGATGCGCTCCCGGCCTCTAAAAAATATCTGATGCACTCTATTTCCAACTGCGCTCCGGCCTCTAAAATATATGATGGACACCTCTTTTCCGATGCGCCCCGGCATCTAAAAATATCTGATTAACACCTATTTCCAATGCGCTCCCGGCCTCTAAAGATATCTGATTGCACCTCGATTTCCAATGCGATCCCGGCCTCTAAAAAAATCTGACGTGCACCCTCTAATTTTCCATGCGCTCACGGCTTTGGATATTACCAAAGTGATTATAATAAACGTCATTTATAAAAAGTCTAACAATATGGACCTATTCCGATATCCGTGGGGACGTATATGATTTTTTCTTTAACCTCGAACTTAATATAGGTATATTCATCCAGTTGGGAAACAAACAAAATTATTTAAATAAACATGTATTTTTTGAACAAATTAATATGATATGCCACATGCGTAGACCAAATATTGCATAAACAAACTACAAGGGCTGTAGTCTACCTCATTAGTATCGCCAAAGGTTTTCTTAGAAAATAGCAAAACGTGGTTTTCTTCAGAATTGTTGCGGATTTTCTTTCCGTTACTGAAAATAATCTTCAGTTAGAGGAGCAACCGAACGCCTTCGTCCTACGGATTTAGATAGCTGATAGCACAAATGGCGAGAGGTCCTGGTGACCATCTTGGCTTCCTTCTGATCCTTCGTCAGCATTCCAAGAATAAGTGCTGACCTGGGACAACTTAAATGGACACGGACTCTTAATGAAGACCATCATCAGCGACATCGCGAGATGGGGGTCAACCCGGTTATTAATGGTATGTTAGAGTTTGGACAAGACAGGATCCATATCGTTTCACTAACAACAGTGTGTTTTAGAAAGTGAAGGCAAGGATGGTGTTTAGAGGGTAAATGTTTGCAATTACAACACTTGTGTTTAGAATTAAACAGTTGGTGTTAGATATTTGACTTCTCAGAGAGTAACGTTAGAAGCGTTTTAATCTCTAAAACATGTCAAATATCTAACACCAAATTTTATTTCTAACACCAAATGTTTTAATTTCTAAACATCGCAAATGTTTAATTTCTAAACACCATGTGTTAATTTTCTAAACACAAGTGTTTAATGGCTAAACATTTACCCTCTAAAACCACCTTGCCTTCACTTCTACACTGTTTTTACAGTGTTGTTTTTCTTGAATATCCTCTAGTATTTTTCTCTTTTTTGAAGACTGGTATCAATACAAGGCAAAGCAATTAATCAGAAATACATGTATATCATTGTGTTATATACAGTGCGTATCAATAAAATCGCAACAAAACTTCCCAAATTTTTGTGGTAAATGTGTAAAATTATACCAAAATTAACCATCCTAGCCATCAAATCCCCTCTTTCCAACTTTCCAATGATAGGTAATCTATTCATGTGCGGTCATGAATACCGATTAATCATTGTTTTTGCACAATGGGACCTAGTCAGTTTGGGACCAAGTTCAATTCAATCCCATTCCGAAGTGAGAAGAAGTGAATATAGATTTGTGTTAGCATTACTATGTAAACTTGGTCCAAGCCTCACTTTGTCCCATTGTGAACACCATTGATTACTCGGTTATCCGTGACCGCACATGAAAATTTACCTATTGTTGGACAGAGGAGATATGTGGCTTTAAGGTGGCATTAATTATTTTGATGTAATTTTACACAATTACCACAAAAATTGGGGAGAAGTTTTGTTTTGCGTTTTTATTGGGTTACCCCTTTATTCTACTGATGCCCGGATAAGGATCAAGGTGAATATGGACTATATCACCCACCTTTTGACAAAGAGGTACACCCCTCCTCGATTTTCACGATCTTTTTCTGTTCATGTGTCCCAAGATTTCTGGAGTTTTATCACTCAAAATATAATTATAAAAAAGTTCTGAAACGTTGTTCACTTTCCATTTTGAAAACTGATGTGTAGTCAGTGGAAAGTTTATTTTCAGATTTTCAATGCCGACCATCCTCTTTTGTTATTAACACTTTAGCAGGGGACTGTATAATCACGCAGATCCTCTCAGCTTCGGTAGCACGGGACTGTAGTGAAAGAGTGTGCGCTTCCGGAATAAAATTGTGAATTTTTGCAAACAAGTACTTTAGGCAATAATAATCCATAAAAGTGATGAGCACTTGCAACCCAACTTAATGGACCCCAGGTTGTGTTTCAAGGTTATACAGGGGTCAAAATTTTTTAAAATTTCTGACTATATTGAAAAGCACACTATGCTGTTTGTCTGGTTACAAGGATTCAAAAAGGTATAGTTACACTATCTATGGCTTATTAGTTTTCGGGAGGTATGGGTTAAAAACTGTAAAAAATGTGAAAAAGAATTTTGGTTTGTGTACATGCGTCAAAAGGAAAAGTTGCTTTGATTCATAATATGTGGTGCAATTGTTTTCCCTAGATATAGGGATTGGAATGGGAATAGGTTGCCTATCTGTTATGCTAAGGTTTCACGTTATCCAAACAAAATATGTCAGGTCAATAGAATCCCATATCTGCAATAGCTGCTGACTCTATTCCCCATTTGTGGTGTAATAAAACCAAGCCACTGAAAGATAGTCAAAATATTCCTATATTTCATTCTATGAGCTGAACCAAACATACTTGAACCACGTTTTACCAAATGAGAACCTTTTCATTTTGCCCCAGGTACAAACCAAAAAAATGACTTTTTTTCACCATTTTGCACCGTTACGTACCAAATTCCAAAACTTATAAGCGCAGTACAACTATACCTTTTTTGGAATCACTGTAACAGACAGGCATCATGGTGTGCTTTTCAACACAATCGGAAAACATTTTAATTTTTCCCTGGGTAAACCTTGAACTCCACGCTAGGGCCATGAAAGGGATGTGGCAAGTGCGTCGCTCGTTTTTTTATATCAATGCATTTTTTTTTAAAATTGCAAAATTGTGACTACAGTGTTTTATAAACATTTGCACACTCACATGTGATCTGGGCAAGTACAGCACCCCCAATACTTGTTTGCGCCTGATAACAATGGGCAAATTTGCCATTATGTTTCAGTTTCAGTTTTCGGCCTATCGGTTTTCAACAGAACAAAAGCATAGTTAAAAAGATAAACCATAGAGCCATAGAGCGGTAGAGCTTTTAGAGCTATAGGACCTTTGATATCGAGGGTTAGGTGACAAGGAGGCCCCATCTGCAAGAGCTGACATTTGTGGTAAGTTGTTGGTCTTATTAAGTGTTGTCAAGTGCCAATCTAACACTGGCAAGTATGCGAGATGGGCCTTTTTGCCCTAACCTCGAATGACCTTGCACAAAAAGAGTCTGCACAAAAAGTTTTTGATGGTTTCATGGCAAATTGACTGGCTGATTCCAAATATAGATGATGAAACTTGGATCCTTGAGTTTTTTTGAGATGGGGAAGACGAAAATTGACAGTTGACTTGTGACAAGGGGTGGGAGGAGAGTGGGGTGGCTGGGTATGGCCCGTTTTAACTGGTCGCGTGGGCTCGTCGGTTGTGGGATCTATTGCCAGGCGTATGTTGCGAAAGGGTGGATACGGGTGTGCGAAGGAGTATGGCCCATTGTACTTGGTGTCGTAGGCTCATCGTTTGTGGGATTTATGCATGTATGTTTAAGTGATTACAAATACCAAGCAAAATCTTATTATTACAAAGTATTAATTTATATGAATTCACTATAATCTTATCACCAATAATGGCCGGAAATACAAAGACATTTAAAAACGCCAGAGACCATTAAAATTCAAACGGTTGCTGAAAGTTTATACCGGCGAACGGACAAAAACTAGAGCTTCAAACTTGAGCAAGGACGCAAAGATGGAATGGAATGCAGTTGGTGAAAATTTTATTTTAACTTTTTTTTTTTAATCCTGAACGAATAATTCAGTCAAAATGCACTAAATAAACAAGAAACCGACTATTGCCTCTTCATTCTTTGCAGCCTGATGAAATGCGGTGGGAATGGCTGCGCGACAATCTGATCGATATGACCGAAGACCAGGTTGAAGAGCTTCACACGGCAATTCGTGATGACTGTTATGAAGATCGTAAGTGGTTTGTAATAAGGTTAAGGGGACAATATACCATGAAAATGGAAAATGACCATTTTACATAGAAACAGCTAATTTTTAGTATGTTTACATATGTAAAAGTAAGTCGTATGCTATTCTACAATACCTAAACAACCTTAAAGGTACATTTTATGATCCTTTGTTTATGGTTCACTAGATATCCCCAAGAAAGGGTTACTTCCAAATTTTCAGTTGATTCTGACGGTGCGTTTTGGTATAACTTGCTATATAGGCCTACCATGAAAATGAAAATTACCGTTTTACACAGAAAAAGCTAATTTGTAGAATGTTTACATATGAAAAGGTAAGTTGTATGCTATTCTACAATACCTAAACAACCTTTTGTGATCCTAGCACCTCATTTTCTGTTTATGGTAGATATCCCCAAGGAAAGGTTATTTCAAAATTTTCAGTTGATTCTGAAGGTGCGTTTTGATATTACTAGCGGGAGGCCCGCGCTTCTCTCGAGCTCCCGTTAGCTGAGTGAACGGGAGCAATCGCTGAAATGGAAGCGATAACTGAAACGGAAGCGATCACTGAAGGGTTAATGTCTCGTATTTCCCGTAGTTCGCATTTTTTAACTTCGCAAATTTTGCACTCGTATCCCGAATTATCAAAGGTTTATTTTTCCTTTTTCTCCCCTTTTAATCCCTCATAACTCATCACCCCCGGCCCCCTGCGGGTTTGGGGTTTAGAATAGGCCCCCTGCCCCCCCCCCCTTACATGTCGTAAAGAGGGCGAATATATAATGGGCAACTCGTCTATAATTGAACAGACAGTTGTATTTGAATTTAAGGCTTGTTATCGCATTTAAACTTGTCATTGCCTATGTTTCAACATTGTATTGATTTATCTTTTTGTTATAGGATCTCGTGTTTATGTTTTCTGATGTATTGTTTGATTGCCAGTATTTGAAGTTGTTGAAATTTTTGGCTTGATACAGGATGGTTTATGTAACTTGTTCATTGTGTATGATGTGTATAATTATAATTATTAATTTATCAGTATATCCTGTTTGTTCTGTAGATGTGTATGTCCTATGTGTATTGTTGCAATCATTATTGTTTTCTGGTTGATACAGGATGGGTGGTGATTTGTTCATAGTGTATTGTTTGTGTACTTTTATAATTAATTGTAATTTGATTTATTGAAGTGAAGTTTTTATAAATTGCGACGTATATTATTTATATGTTAAATATTTTTTTAAATCTTAATGACACATTGAACACATTGTGTTGAGTTGTCGTTAAAATTTTAATACTCACTCACTGATAACTCCTCAAACTCCAGTATTGTTCTATTATATCCGTAGTTGTCGCGCCAGCGCCCTGTGTTTCAAGCTGTTATCTCGATTCATCCACTGGACCTCTAAACAGGATAGCGGGCTGCCGCACATTTGAATGGTCGCCGATTGAAACTCAGGAAGTTTGGTGTTTTGACCTATCGATAAGCGGAAACATGCCTACACCGGTTTGATGCACATAGTTTCCACTCATAATGTTCTAATTGTTTTGCAGGGGTATGCATTGTTTCCCGCCATTTTATAGTCAAAAACCAACTTCCTGATGTTTCAATGGGCGACTCAGACCCACTAACCATGTAGATTCAGTGGATTCATCGGAATGTGACCCTGTACCTCGTTCGGATGTAAAAAATCCATGAGTCGCAGTACTTCTGTTTAATTATTTCAATGTTACGCCATGAAAATACATATATGCTTTTCCATACATGAATGAAATTGTATTTAGTGGCAGGTGTATGAGTTAAAAATGACCGGATGTCTTCCAAGATAATCGGTGAGGCACGGCTTTGATTTCTTTCATTTTCCCGGTTGAGCTAGGTTGACCCCTCTCCGACTTATTGGAATAGGTCCAAAACTCCCTGGGGACGAACGTACACGCATCGAGTATAGGCCTACTTATTGTATCAAAAATAAAATGACAGAAATTAAAAGGATCAAGCTCGCGTATAGTTCCCGTCAGTTTCCGTATCTTCATTTCTACTTAAAGCTTCACGGGCCATGGCGTCAGGATTGCACCGTTTTTCACGAATTACGAGTCCTGGATGTTATCCCTCATGTATCTGTGCATTGTGGGTTAGCCATTTTGGTTCTGAAACTCACTTAGAATTTCAGCACTGTACACAGTAGTCTCATCTACAAGGTACGGTTATTCAGTACATGTTGGCTATGGTAGCTAGGACACTCGATGGGGGACTTTGAAATTTCTTACACCGGCATCGACAAAGTTGCCGTATTCTTAACAGTGGCGTACGCAACGGGGGGGGGGGGGGGTTGCCATCACATTGGGGAAAAGATCCATTCGTAGCAAGACCGAAGCATGCACTCACGGATTATGTATTTCGTCGGTAACATTTCTTTTCTTTGTTTTGATGAGAAGTTTTCAGAATTACAGCAGCAGAGCCTTATAACACTAAAAAATATCCATCATTGATGTAGGTTGATATTGATTCCCTACTCTTCAGATTATCGCTGGCGACTCCAACAAATCGGGTAAATACCAGACGGAGTTTTTTTTTTTCTCGGTAGTACAATACACGGTCTTTCAAAATCCTAGCTACGCCACTGATTCAGGAGAAAATTAGTCACCCCCCAAAAAAAAGTCCTGTCACGTCTGATTCTTGAGGCTTGTAATATAGTGGAATTGTTTTGCTCTCTTTTTTACTCTAACCCTTCATTCCCGATGCCCTTCTCCAACTACCGTCCTTTAATCTCTCTCTCTCATCCTCGCTCTCTCTCTCACCCATAAATCCTCCCCCGTGTCCATTCTGTCGTGCAAGGAGCGTTCAAAAGTAAACTTCATAAGTGTCCAAGTTGCACTTATGTCCTTTTCCCTATACCCCGTCCACACACTGCACTCAATTGGCCTGTGACCTCTTCCATGAGGCCATACAGTTAACCGATAGTGATGCGCTATTTTTTCTTCGCTCGGGAAAAGTATTGACCCAAATTTCGGTCGTACCAGCATATATTTTAGAAAATATTAAAGTTAAAACATTTGTGGAAATTCAATCAAAATAGTTATAAAAGAGTGCAACCAGGCATATGTTTGAGACAAGGAATAAAGGCCAGAACTACCCTAAGTTTCCCATGTTATTACTACTATCGGAGGCCGCCCCTTCGCGCGGTCTCCCGCTAGTTGAGTGAACGGGAGCGATCACTGAAAGAGAAAAGATCACAGAAACTGAGCCGATCACTGAAACAGAAATGATCACGAACAGAAGGCGTCACTGAAACTGAATCGATCACTGAAACAGAAATGGCTCACTAAAACAGAAGCGATAACTGAAGAAGAGACACATAGGCGACACCGTCATAATCCAAACCATGGACTACACAACTCATCAAGTTCACTCCCTATGATTATCCCGTCATTCATGAAGTTTAAGACTCCCCAGGTCACAAACACTTTTGTTAACTCAATTTCCCGTATCATATCCTGTATCTCGTTTAGTTTACAATTTTGTTCATTTTCTCGTGAATTTTTTTAAATGATAAAAATGCCAATTATTTAATCCGTAAGTTTTCATTTAACTTTTGCAGTATGTTCATATCCCTCATTTTTTCCTCTCCTAACTCCTCAAAGTTCCCGTATAAACTTGTCTTCATCTGCAGTTTATGCATTCCCCCGTCGTCAACATCCCGTAGCGTATTTTTTCCACAACTCAAGGTCCCGTATAGTTTCCAGCATAACCCGTCGCTTAGGCCTATGTAGGCCTTACTTCCTATTTTCTAACTAAAACCAGCAAATTTCATCCCGTAACTTACCGTATATTTCATTTGTTTCTCAAAACTAATCTCAAAACTACTTCCCCGTTGTGTTCTAACCCGTACTTTCCATCAAATCAAAGGTCACTAATAACATGAACATGTTATTGATCATTATTTTCTTTACCCACATCACCGTTAGTAAATATAGCTCGGTGGTTTTGCACTACCGTACACAATGTATAAGGTGCCTTTTACTTGCGTATACCGCATGTAGCGTATCACGCGTAACAGTTGCGTACCGCAGATAGCGTCTCACGCTAACACCCGTCGCAACCCACCACGCATACGCGCCGCTAGTAACGCGTGCAAACAAATTGTAATTATCATAGCAACGAGACATTTTCGTTGATTTTCAAGTCATTGCTGACGGATTTCGTCCACCTATATGCGTTAAACCGTCCGGTATCCTTACGCACCTTTCATGTGAGTTTGGCGAAATATGGATCGAAATTGACGGAGCCCTTTTAGCGAACATACATACAACATACCAACATTTGGGCAAAATATAGTAGATGGCAAAATTCACTTGTGTGGGCAGAAGCGGAGAGTGGGGTCGTTGCGACCTGCCCTTCTAAAAAAAACCTAAATGGTTATTAGACTACAATGGTTATTAGACCATATTAGAGTTAAACAAATGGGCCATTAGACCAATGGGATTCGACAAAATGGCAAAGCACCCACTCCAGCGGATATGCAAGCGGTCCTCACTTTAATTGAAATCTACTATAATTTTTTTTATTTGTTCATTTTTTGAAAATGCAGCATGCTAACTAAATATTTGTTAAAACGTTGGAGCCGCCTCACTGTTGAGGGTTGGGGTTTTATATATTCTGTTGTACACCGTGGACGAAAGGTGGGCACTCATTGAGAAGGTGATCCTTAGTCTGTGATGGAGAACCACATTGGCAGGATGGCGATGGTCGCAGCCCCCATAGGTGCATATTGCTGTTTGAAGCGACCGACTCCTGTGCGAATCCGGTTAAGGTGACCCACTCCTTGCGGGGAGATTGCTGCCAGGTGGTAGTTCTGTCTTAAGGTGTATTCTATACCTCTACTGCCCATTATTCAAAAGCGCGCTCTTTGATTGGTTGTTTGTCAGCCCATTATTTGCAATAATGGGCCGCGATTACGCTCTAATGAGTGTTGCAAAGCGCACATTCTTTTCGGAGCGTGTCACCACCATTATAGGCGCACACGATAACAGTTACGCGGAGAAGACAAAGCGAGCGCTCAAAAGACGTAAACAACTGTTACGTTTTTAGTAAGAAATGACCAGTTGTTTTGGGCATTATTTTTACTTCTTACGGTAATAGAATAGAAAATAAGGGTGCGATTGTCATTGTTTATGTCGAATAATGTGTCCTCGGCAGTAAAAACATTTTAATCAGGTATCGGCTTCGCCCTCGCCCAGTATTTTGTTTGTATTGCCCTCGGACAACATTATTCGTACATAAACATGAAAACATCTTCCCACTTTATTCTGAATTCTAGTGACCGCTACTGCCCATATTCAAAAGGCGCGCGCTCTTTTGCTTGGTTGTTTACTGCCCATTATTCTGCAATATGGGTTCGCGATACGCTCTAATGCGGATTCCAAAGGCGCACTTCTTTCGGCGCGTGCCGCCCTCACTGATAAGCGGCACCGCTAACATTTACGCGGGGAAGACAAAGCGCGCGCTCCGAAAGACGTAAACAACGTTACGTTTTTCGTAGAAAGGCCAGTTTTCGCGTATTATTTTACTTTCTTACTGGTCCATGCAGTTGAATAGATGGTCAGGTGTTATAAACTGGTTATCCCCGCCCAGTTTTGATGGTATAGCGTTTCACATATAGACATAGAAGTCTCAAGTGCGCAAATTAAGCATTGCCTTTGATTCCCTCATGCACTGTATGATGTTGTGCAGTAGCGCAGGACGGAAAACAATGGCAACTCTTTTGTATACTGGGACTTCTATATGAAATCGTATTCCAGTTTGGATGAGCTGGCCCGTTCGCGCAAAAATAAATCTGAGGGTTCTACTGTGAGTTCAATAATTTTGACTGTATATTTCTCATTTATTGAAAAAAGAAACTAATGGGAACAAACTCACGGGGGATATATTGCTTAGTAAGCTGTGAACTAACATTTTGTGCAGAACCAAGATCCATAACTTATTGCGATACCTCATTTCTATTCCAATTTACCTAGGTATTTAGAAAAATACAAAAGAAGGGGGTCTAGCGACCCATGCTAAACAAACACGGTAAATTCAAAAGAGATGGGTGGTTTACGCGACAAGTTATTTGTAAGTAAGTTTGTTCTGCACCCAGATGTTAGGTCACAGTTGCCCAAACAACTTTCTTTCAGATTTGTTGTTATCTTGTTTTCCCTTCGGAAAACATGATTGAATGAAATCTATGTTAAAGTTTATAACGCACAGTTAGAGCTAAGATTTATTTATTCGTGAAAAGAGGACGAGTATTCTTGTGGTTTCGTCATGAAAAAAAAAGCTCAATTTAATCTGGTGATGAGCACCTGAATCCTTTTATCTGGAAGTACAGAGCCAGTGTTATTACCAATACACATGAAAAGTAATTGAGTGCTTTATCCACTGAATACCGAGCGGATTTACGGATATCAACAGTGCTATTATTTACTCGAGGTCAATGCTGCAATTGATGATATCTACTGGTCACTGATATTTAGAAAAGAAATTTGTGATGGGTGGCAGTTTATTCATTTTCAATCAAATGTGCAACTTTTTGCACTTGACATAACCAAAGAGTTTGGAAAGGTTAAATTAGACAATATTAAATGAGCAGAAGGATCAGTTACTTCGCCAATATGCTGTAAACAATATCCTTATTCGGCATCTTTTCTCTCTTTGATCCCCATGGAAGTATGTGTCCTCGCCAATTATTTAGTTTTTCTGACCTCGGACACCATTTTCGCCCATAAATGACACTGGAAACCCTTTATTCTTAAATAGAGAGTTGATCTGGTCTTGGGGAATATCTACCAGCAGTATTCAGGTGATGTTGTACGTTGATGGCATGAATGGAGAACTGGAAAATTTTTTAGCAGCGTGTCGGCCGAAAGGTCGGCGAGAGCGCAGTCTCTGTCTGCCGAGGTGGTATGTGAAGGCTTATGGCAGTAGGAACGCCAGTGGCATTACTTCCGGTAATTTTTACAGGTCGTGACCCCCGATATGACGTCACAAAATTGTAAATACAAGCGCTCAGATTTGCGAGAATGCGAGGACTCTAAGAAAAAATTAAATATCGAAATGATATTAATTTTCGGTTCATTTATGTAACTTACCACGCATAAGATACTAAACTTTGATTCCCAGTAGAAATTGGTACAAATATGTGCATTTCGTGCGAGAAAAAAAGCTAAACACGCCGAAAATACGTACAAAAAATGGCGAGCGAAAGTCAGAGTCACGAAACGACAAAAAAGAAACAATTAGCCCATTGAAATTCGCCATCAAATAAAAATGCTTTACGCAGTTTAGATCTTGATTTGTACATTAGTTTGTCTGACAAAATCGTGAATTATTGCCTGTTAAGACGGCCATTCGCATGGTTGTTGTGTTTTCGATCTGAAAGGTGTTGCATGCGTGACAATGGACACCAGCATGACGCAAGTAGATACGAACCTCGTCCAGAAATGTTGTTGTGGACCCTGGAGAAGAAAACCGATTATTTATTTGTTGTCTCTTGGAACTTTCAGAAGGAAAAAAATAGATGGTGAAGGTGTTAATAATTTTTATGGAAACGCATCGTTTTACGAAGTAATGCACTCTAAAAGATAAAGAAAAAAGTAATGATTGACCTGAATGAGGTTACGGCAGTTGATGGTTAATTAGGGTAACCTTGTGTAAGACGATGACAGAAATCAATTAAGGCCTACACCATTTCAACTCTATTCATGTGCCTATTGATTTTCGCTACAATGATACAGGAAGGGAATAAAAACTGGTGCTAGTTACAGGGCGAAACCTGCTTTGGAAAGAGAAAATCCCTACACAAAATCCGACTACTCAAGCCCCACCCAAATGAGATCAGGAAAAATAATAAATTGATAGTACTAAGAAGAGTATAAACTTGAATATTTAATCTTTTTTCCTGGAGATGGCCTGTGCACAGAGGTTATGAAAAAGGAAAGTATGCCCCGATCCGGATCGAACTCGTAAACTCCGTATTAGTACTTGAATGCGCCGCTTGCTACCTGCAGATAACCAAGTCTTCGGTGGTAGGTATTGGGAAACGCGATAGATCCACTCTATAGGTATAAAGTTGATCTATAGTGGATCTATATGTCAACTTGTATCATTTTACTAAGTGTTTTCAACTGAAGTTTCAAAAAGTCGCGGTCATTGCCATCGATAAATTCATATCAGAAGATGAAATATTACCACATAAATTTTATCTCATCATACTAAAAATGAGTCATTCATTTTTGATAATATGCACATTCGCAGGGGTAGTTTGAAAAATGTAAACATTGGAAAAATCTTATTGCTGGAATTCGGCAGCATGATCATGACTAAAATTGCCTCATAATCGACTCTGTAGAAAGCAGATTTGGCACGATTGAAAAGGTGTATATTTATTAAACAAAATATACATATTTAAGAATTCTTCTGCAAGTCTGTGGGAAATAATTGGTCCTCTTCCTGTGTTTAATAATTAATCAATTAAATTGCTAATGAAAAACCGCGCGAAAAATAATCGTTCCTCTACCCACGAGTGCTCCTTGCCGCCTCACCAAAGTTCGAACCCTTCAAAATTGACTTTTAACGGCTATGATGAGTCGTTGGCGTTACGACGTATGGTAAATGATACAACGTTGGCCTTGTAATTAAAGATTCGTGATACAAACCTGGGGATTACCTATTTCCTTCACTAAAATTAAAAACAATATGATCTTAACCAGGAAAAGCTTTGTTCCCCACATGAAAGGGGTGCACACTATTAGAAAAAGAATAAAAATGTCAACTCAATTATTTCGTTAGAATATCAGGAACACGGCCATATACATAACCTTTAAAAATGCTCGAGCGAAAAAATGGGGCAATGTGATATCAATAATCGGCCCGGAAACACACTCCACATTCTTTTACATCTGGTCCATGTTCAATGCGCACGCAGTTGAAACAGATTTCGATGTTATGTAAATACTGCATTGGCGGGAGTTCCTTCCTCGTCCTTTCCTCGGTTCGCATAAAAGAAATCTTGAGATTCTCTGTGTGTTTCATTAATTTTGACCATATGATTAATATTTTTGTTTCGAAAAGAAAGTAAAGGGACCAACTTCATGAAAGAAAAAGCCCATGGCAACCGGACTCCTGACTATTTGTGCAAACTAAACCCGCAAGTATTGTCTTTTTAAAACACTATTTCTAGTCAATTACCCAAGACAGGGCAATGGTATAAGCGACCTACATTTTTAAAAACTATGGCGAGGGAGTATGTTGCCCTTTAAATTATGAACAGATACTAGAGCTCAATAAGGGGAGGAAGTCATAAACAAACCTGATATAGCCTTGAAATCCTTTCAACAGTTGTGAGCAGTAACAATGCAGACCTGCATACCCCTGGTTGAGAAGAATCTGAAGTGTTTTAGAGTTGATTGTGAATATCATTAGGCGCTATTGTTCGCTTGAGTTTAGTGCTACTATTGGCTCACTGACATTATGGAGTGTAAAGTGAGGACATTTTATTCATTTTTCTAAAATAATGTGCACTCTTTTCATTTGGGGGATACAGCTTTTCCTGGTTTGCATAATATTTTTAAAATTTAGTGAAGGAAGTTAAGTGATCCCCAGCGCTTTGGAAACACGAAAATGTCGTTAAATCACGAGAGTATCATGGCATATGATTCTTTGACAGTGTGATGCAGGCAGGTGATTGTTGTCCAGCAGGGGCTTATTCACTATTGTGTGTTGTGTGTGGTGTTTCTACGAGTATGCTAACCTAATAATTTCTGATTCCATGTGTCTTATTGCAGATATTGGTGTTTCAGCGCTGACAAAATCCTTGATTGTCTCGCACGTGATGGCCATATCGAAATTAGAGTACGAAGGAGGCCTCTAGAGATTAACGCAGTATTGGGAATTGTCAAGCTGGTGAGTTGTAAAATTAGCATATAAAGGAAAGAAAAATTAGGCCATAGGCTTACTATTCTCGGTAAAATAAAATCGATATCGATTACAGGCCCAGAGGTACTAATTCGATTTTTGAAAACTTAATTATTACGTATACAGAACTATGTGTACAAATAATAACCCTAACGCAATGAATGCCACGACAGGAAAAAGGCCTACGTCGTTTTCGTTTATTACATATAAAAAACAGTATTTCGGATTATTCACCTTCAGGACATTAATAAAGTTGAGGGAAGCATTTTAGATTTGCAAAACAAAAGGATTAACAAAAAAATGAAGCATTTTTTTTGGAAATGGTCTTCAAGGTTTTAGACGTTGCCAACGAATGCTTTGGGGGGCCCAGGTGCGTGAAATATACCGCGTTGCGTAAAACGCTAATCGAAAGGTTAGCGTCGAGTGGTGGCAGACTTGTTCTGCTGTAAATTTACGTCATTGGACCTATATCAAAAAACCTGGACCCTAATCCCAGATACCCACCTCTCAGAGAAACGGTTTAGTTCTTACCATTGCGTCGATCACACTCGTTCTCCCTCACCTCTGCCCACCCCCTATCTGCTTTGTTACCCCCACTACCCCCACACTTAATTACCCTCCGCCCCTCTCATCCCTTGCCCACCCTTCTCCAATCCTTTCCCCCCCTTTCACTTGCCCTCACGCCCTTGCCTCCTTAATGTCCGGTTTTTCCCATTCCTTTTCAGCACACATGCCTTCCCCCGTCAGCCAACCTCCCGATAGAGGCATTTTCTTCACTTACTTTACCCGAACAAACGGCCTGGTATTGCACAGTGCTCTGCGGTTGCCCCCCCCTTTCTTCTCCTTTACCCCTATCTCTAATCCTCCTTTCTCCCTCCTTCCACCTCCCTCTTCTCGTCGTCTCCGGATTGCATAAATCTAGGGTCTGCCGTAATTGAGTTGCAGAGAACAAATGTCCGCCGTGAAGAATAATCTGTGAACATTTGAAGCTTATTGAACAGAACGTTTATTACGTGAATGATGTGTAAGTGCGTCGAAAACCCGACTAAAATTGGGCATGTTTTGACATTTAAATAATATTTTGTCTTCGAACATGCCCGCCCATACTACACATTCAAACCAATCATAGTCCGAAGCCTTGCTGATTGACAACCTGACATACGCGCAATTGGTCGGGTAATTCTGTCCCTGACTTAGATTTTATTATGGCAGTCGTAAAGGCCATAAAGGCCATGTCGTATTATTGCCGCAAAAGCGTGGACAACGTAGCAACGCGTGGCCGATTTTCACAACGCAGCGGTGTCGGCCAATTAGAATGATGCATGGAACATATTAAAAAAACGTTAGTTGCAAGTAATAAGCACGCCACTGTGGAAACCTAGTCACCCTAACCTACGAGCCATAAGTTTCATAATTTCTCATTAGTAGACATTGAATTGTGACTGCTGATTGGTTAATGTACAATTATATTCCTTCTTACAGAGTATTTCATTACTCACTGGATATGAGCCCGTCTTACGTATTGCTACACCAAGTATCAAGTCCCTAAAGGTATAGACATTAAAATCTATAGATGTAAGGATCTTGGGCTCTGTGGAAGAGATGTTTTGGTCAGCTCCCTCTGAAGAGTCCACAATCCAAAAGCCTTTTTGGTTTTGGTTCAACAAGTGGTGTGAATGCTGATGGCAATCCCAAACAAATGTTTCTTTCTACTTTGATAATTTTCCTAACTCGTTATGCTACAAAAAACATTTTTAAAGTTCCCTGTGTGTTTGGAGGCCTAGTGACTAGTGTGAGTCTTAAAGACGGTAAGTTAGGGTGTTTTCTCTAGCTACACTGCCATGCTACCCTGCAGAATTCAACTCTAATTAATATTTATCTGTACTGGGTGTGCGCCAACACAGCCAGACGCACTAACTGATGCGCAAGAACAAAGCTTATCTTTCGCATAGATATCGACAAGTTAAAAGCTATTTCTGGCATAGTTATCCTAATGATACCGTGCGAACACCTCAGTGCAAGATTAAATATTAATCAATGAAAAGTAAATCTATTCCAGACCGGTCTTTTTTCTCCACCCTCCTTCCTTCCCATGGCCCACGCATGTGGAGGAGTGACCAATCTCAACAACGATTTTTTTTTAAAAGAAAACCGGTATAGTTTTGAACTTTAATCTTAAAAAAGAAGTTAAAAATTTGGAATCGTAAAGTTTAAAAAGTAAGCCAAGAGATTAAAAATAAAGTATAAAAAAGTATAGCTTAAAAGTTTGTGAATTTAAACCATTTTCGAATTATTTTAAATCTAAGTAAGATTTAGATTTCTTTAAAACTTTTAAGGATTTACTTTTTAAATCCTGAAATTAGGAGTGGGACTATCAGACTTTCTATAGTTCATGCGTTACCTATTTCTAAGGGAAACGTCACTTGAAGATTAAAAATCCAGTATAACTTGGGTTATTTTATTTTTTCTCGTATGTTTTTTAAAAATAAAACCTCAATATTTAATCCCGTAGGGCTATAAGTTTCGTGTATTTTTTGTGAATCAAAGTAGGCCTACTCCCGGGGGTAACGTCTGTAGTTCCCGTTGAACTATTTTTGTCATAACTCCTCAAACTCCCATATAAAGTTTCGAAATGTAGACCCCCCCCCGTCACAACATCCGTAGTCGTATTTTTATTCATAGTAGTTGCGCATATCCTTTAGCTTAGGCCTATATAGTGCCATTTCTCAAATAACACGCCATATTCACCCCGTTAAGTTTAGCATATTGTTTTCAACCCCTGTGGGCGTGGGGAACCCTGTATATTATACATACATACGACAATCCAAGCTAAATAACAATAACATTTTCGTCCCAGCACCCGGCGGGTGGGGGGGGGGGGTGCAGATGAAGAGCCTGGAAGTTATTGGTACCGAATAGCGTCTCACGCGTAATCGCCCGTGTCACGCGGAAAACACCTGATTGCAAGAGCTCCACGCATGAGCGCCGCTTCGTAAGGTACAAAAAATGGTAATTTATCATAGAACCGAGCACATTTCGTTGATTTTTCATCATTCTAAAAAGGATTTCGTTTCCCCCGAATATATGCGCTACTGTCGGATACTCAGCACCTTTCAAGTTTGCATTGGTGCATATGATTCGAACAGACGGTAGCCTTTTCGCGAACATACACAATCATTAGCCAAATTATAGTATAAACTAGCGGGAGGCCCGCGCTTCGCGCGGGCTCCGCTAGTTGAAGTGAACCGGAGCGATCACTGAAACTGACCGCGATCATGGAGAAGTGGAAAACAACTATTGCAGAGACCCCCGTAACCTGAAACCGTCCCTGAAATTTAGGACTCCCCCGAGTCGCAATTTTGTATTTTACACTTCTAATACTCAAATTTCCCGTACATATCAAATCCTATTAGCCATGTAGTACGATTCTAAGAAAATCGTCAAACAGAGTGAATGAATATTTTAATCCGTATAAAATTCTGTATATGTTATTTTTATCGTAATTTTTTTTAAATAATAAAACTCAATATTCAAATCCATATAAGTTCCGTTGGACTGTTTCGCAAAAGTACTCCCTTATAGGTTTTTTTCAAAATATTAAAACGTCAATATTTCATACCCGTAAATTTTTCGTTAATGCCTTTTTAATTTTTGTTCTTCAAAAATCCGTGGGTTAACCGTCGTATGCCATTACGCCCCCCCCCCCCCCGGTCACAACATCGTATGTTTTTATTCCTCGTAGTTGCAGCATATCGTATTAGTCAGGTAGCCATGGTCAAACCTATGGGACCGTAAAAGGAGGAGGGAGTCAGAATTTTTCTGCTGACAATGATAGATTGGTGTGTATGCATTAAAAACATCCGGCCCGGGTGCCCGGGCTTCCTGTAGCATTTTGAGAAATCCACGCTGGCGTCGCCATAAATGATAATTAATCTATCCATATTATCGAACTATGGAGTTACTAGATATACTATAGGACCCAATGAACGTAATGCACGGCACTGTAACATTGAGTCTACTCCAAATTCAAAAGGAAGCCCAAATCTAATCATTTTTAAAATATGGCCATAATAACAGCAAATACCTGCGATAAAAAATAACATGAGAGTACGAGATTATTGTGTTAGACCAACTACATTGTATTCTTGATACTTTTAAAGTTGTAACATCACGTCAATCAATATGGCAGCAAAAACGTGAATATCTTAAAAATTACTTGACCACAAAGGGCCAAATTTCCTTCAACGTATAAATTATTGGTCAATGAAACAATTAGACATGCTCATAAGCTCAAAACCAAGTGATACCAGGTAATCCGGCTAAATAAAAAGGGTCAAATTAATAAATTGAGTGCAATAGATGGAAAAAATGGAATCCTATGGTAGTTTGACTCTTTGCAACCTATTATTAGTTTTATCGATCTGGAGCTTTAACAATGGAATGTATGTGTGTAACATTTTAGGATTCAAAGGTACTTTCTTATGTATTGAACACATTGATATCGATTTGAAGGCTGTAAAACTTATAAATTTGTGTCAAGAATTTTTTGAAGATTTGTTCCGTTTGGCTCGCATATGATGACGTCATTGTTACAATTTAAAAGATCAGAAATAAATTTAATCGTGTCTAGCAACAAAACCTAAGTATTTTGTTTATTTTTAGCCGTCAGGAATGTGTTGGGTAATGATGTTACTAGCGCCAATTAAAAATTTCGTGATTGGCTTCCATTTTACATTTGAAGTATGACTTAATGTTACACGTGCCATACATTTGGTCGTTGGCGCCTAAGTTATATACAGTAACTCCAGGATATGATAATATGAGGGGTGATAGATAATTATCCTTTATGCCGACCCATTCTTGGATTTCTCAAAATGCTCCGGGGTGCCCAGGTGGCACCCGCAGATTTATCTACACACCTAATCTTCATTTTCAGCTAAACAATTGTGTCCATACTCAACTTTCGGTCACATGAAGGTTCTACATGACTTATGGCTTTAGGCCTATATATTTCCTATTTTCTAAATATTAAAACGTCAATATTTATCCCGTAATGTGTCCATGTATTTTTATTTGTTTTCTTCTCAAACTCTTTGGGGTAACCCGGAGTATGACACACGACCAATCAAAGGAAAATAACATGACGTGTTCTGGACGATTTCTTTCCCCACAACGGTGGCCACTATAAGGGCCTGTTTTTTGCGTACCGCATATCGTATAGCGTCATCTCGTAATCGCCGTGCCACGCGTAACCACCGTCGCAACGCACCACGCTTACGCGCCGCTTAGTAACCGTACAAACAAAAACAATGGGGTGTAGTTTATCATAGACTCAAGCCGAGCACATTTTTCGTTGAGTTTTCAGGCCATTTTCTGACGGATTTCGGCCAATAATGAGATAGAACACGTCCGGTTCCTCACGAACCTTTCAGGCGATTGGTGCAATATGGATTGAAAATGACGGACTTTTGCGAACAAACCCACATACAATAAACCATAGCAAATTTCAAAAGATAGACCCACAAAGCGTTACAAAGTATTTTTCAACGACGTGCAGCATACACAAGCGTTTGTTGAAAGCCCTAAGGATCATAGCGTTTTGCCGCAAGCGTGTGAGTTGCAACGCGTTGTGAAGTCGCAACGCATGTGAGATTTAGTTTTTTTGAAGTCACAGAAATTCATCATTGATGGCGACACCGAACGCGTGGGAAATCCGGAAAACGGTTATAAAATGACGCAACGCGTGGTGGATCTTCTCACCAATGTGTTGCAGCAATATGTTATGACCCTTATGGGTTGTGGGCCTTCGCAACGCGTTGTGGAAACTTCAACGCGTTGTATTGTGAGATTCCACAATCGCATTGACAGATATAATAGCATACGCTTTGGGTCTATTTTTAATTACGTCACAGAAATTCTTGAGTTTCGATTGGGTGACACCGCAACGCGTTGCCGAAAATGTCGCAACTTTTGTGACTTTCTCACAACCACCTGCAACGGCAATGCGTTAGACCATATGGCTTGCCGAAGATGTCTGCCGATGAAGTAGAACTTATGGTATAGGCCTTACCATGGCGAACGCCCTACTGCTCAATATAATTACTGTTTTATGGGGCCTTAGTGTCTTTTTATAATAATTTTGGGTTTTTTTAATTATTCATTATATAATCAGAATAAAATAATCACGTGACTGTTACCCATTCCACAATTTGAACGGCCTATTCTGCATTTGGCACCATTGGATATGAACTGGGCGTAGGGAGTCCTACATGCTGTGGTGAGGCATTTAACCATGGCCATTTAATTAGTCAGCCAGTAATTTATATTGCTCTAGGCTGGTGAAATTTGTAAACCGTTTTATTTCTAATTATTTCAGATACTGGATCAGAAATGCACCTCGCCCCCGCAAGTTATGATGTACTGAAATATGCGTGAGCCCGTGTTGGAGCTTGGGATACACAACCCACACTTCCCCATTATTAAGGAAATATGTCAAGATGTTGTCAAGCTCAGTTGACTTAAGTTCATAAAATATATGTAAACATCACGAATTCCGAAAAAAATAATCAATGTGATGAAAATTAACAAATAGAGGATTTACTTTTGCTTTTTTGACATACGAAGAAAACGGCGGATTTTTCGCCACGGAGTCATGATCAAAAGGCCCCAATTTGCTCTCTCGTGACGTCAAAGTGATGACCAATAACATCGTGTTGACTCTAATTGTATTGCTGACACTGTTAATAGTGGAGGATTAATGAAAGTAATAATAAAATTAGAAAAAAAAGTTACAGAATGACCATAGTTTGTTTCATTTCGTGTGTTTAATTATTATGAAGTGGCAACACTGCGATCTGATGGTCACAACGAACGTAAATAGGATGGTCATCACTTGAAGTCACCTTTGCTGCGATGTGGATGTGGTATTTGTCGGAATCGTTTCGAGTAAGCTATGGGCGGGAAATTTAAAAGGACAAAAACTCACAAATGGGACAATTTTCAACTTATTTTGATTTATATGTGAATCTACGTTACGGAAGCTTTCCATCCATACAAATTTTCCAAATATTCAGAATCATGGCAATTCCTTAAAGATTTGGGGCAATTTTTGAAGAGCGCCCACAATGTTCAAAATGATATTTTTGAACAGTTACGTTGGTAATTGTCTGGAAAACTATACTGCGAACGATAATTGCTAAAAAATGCGTATTTATAAGAAAATAAGCGATTCGGTAATTAGAATTGGGATCCCAGAGATGGCCTAAAATTAACGGCAGAGCTGAAATGCTACGTTTATGCAGGCGTCAATGATGACATAGTGCATCCTTGAGAAAATGACTTAACTTGACTTGCCTGAACCAAGAAAAAAACTAATGGAACGGAGCGTCGACACCTACATGTCGCTATTTCCCGGCTATTTTCACATTCGAAGGGCCGTTTCAAGCAGCCGTTTAATTATTATCGGGGATCACAATAATAATGATTCTAATTACAAAATTCCTCCTTCTTTTTTTCACACATAAGACATTGTCAGCTTACCATTCACAGTATATTTACTAGGCTGCAGTTATTACCATTCAACTCTTGTTAAAATCTCAATTTTTGAAAAATTGGGGGCGCTTCACAAATGTGCTAATATGCTTTAAAATTTACGGCAGTGACGGAGTTTTTACTGTACCCACGGTGCCGTCTGCTCTATAGTTTGGAAACCCCGGGCTCCTAATTCAGATTGCCCGCCAGTTCTGTATGCCATTTCTAATGGTCTGTGAACTGAGTCGGCCCATCCCTAATTGGCTGATCCGTACCCGCCGACACTATACTGCTACTGGCTACTTGGTAGATGCTTATGGAGATAAGAAGCAACTCGCTGTTTTATATGGAACAAGTCTTTATTTATGCAGAGTAATGTTCTATCAGCTACACTCAATGAACGCCATGATCGAACTCACTCTTAAGGGGGGACATGCTCATTTGATTTTGAAAGATATCACAATTGTAGTTTTTCTCAATTTTCTGATTCCCCGAAACTTTCAGGAGATTTTACTTTTCTTTGGTTAAAATCGGACATTTCGTTCAGATGTTATGGGTTGATCCGAATTCTAACAGCATCTCACGAGAAGACGATTTCTATGTTTTTGTATTGTTTTAACAAAATACAAAACTGTTAATTTCTTAACTGATTTCAATGCTTGTTTTTCAATGAGCTTTTTAATAATTCTAATAAAATACAAAAATAATTAAATTTTGGGGTAAAATTGACCATTTAAACAGATTTTGTTTTTTTAATTTAAAAATAGTAGATTAATTGAATTGATAATTTAGAATTAAAAACAAAATGCAATAATAATTAATTTCAAAATCATTGCTTATTACCGCTTTCCTGGACCTTTATTGGCCTATATCGTTTTTTTTTGCATTTTTCGTAAGGTTTTTGCAAACTTGCCCCCGCCCCACTTATCTCAACAGTTCACCTTTGACTTCAAATTTGGCCCACAACTAGTTTAGCATCCATACTATCATAATGATCCAGTGAGAGGATTTTGTTATAAACCCTTTAGTTTTTGAGTTAACATTGGTTTTTGGTATGCCACAGCAGCAAAAAGGCGAGAGAATTTTGAACGGTTGCCATGGCAAACAACGGAATTAATTTTGGTAAACTCTCTCATAGAGGGATCACAGATCATGGCCATAAATAGTAATTGTTTATAAAGAAACAAACTATGTTCAATAACCTTTTTATTTTTGAGTAAATGGGGGGGTTTTCATTTTGAATGTCTTATTTTCTTCTTGGTGCCGTGACCTTTGACCTCTGCTAATTAGCATACCAGAGGTCGATATGATCCTAGACAGATATAGGCCTATTTGAAAAGGCTCATCATAATACCGAACATTTTGGTATAATCCTTGCTTGTAATTCAAAGAAACTATGGTGCTGTATTGCCAATAATCATAATATTTTATTAAATACGACGCCAGGTCCCACCTTTAACTCAAGTTTGAGATCCCCTCGATTGAAACTGCTTTAGTGCTGCAGCATCAGGCGAAAAAGGGCCTTATATTTCTATCCAACCATGGCCGGATTAACATTGCATCATAGCTAAAATTTGATCATTGGGTTGTGTGTAGTTCACGAAAAACCGTGATGACAAAAAATAAAAGTGATGGAATTTTGCATAAACCCACCATTTGAAAATGGCCGCCTTTTTAAAGGTATAGCACTACTATGGTGACTTAGTGTCGGAATGTATGTTGTCTGGGTCAAGATGTCCATGTATACAATTACCAAATTGTCTGGATGCATGGAAAATTATATACACTGCTATTTTTTCAAGTGGCCGACATCTCCGTCAAAGAAACTGTATATTTCTTATTATATAACCTAGGAAGGGTGATTTTGGGTGTCAAAATGGAGTGTTTTCTGGTCAAGGAGTTCAAAGACTATTCTAAAAACTGTAGAATGAAGCAAAAGTGATTTTTTGGCATTTGTCACTTTTTTTTCCAATATAGCCCAATCTTTTAAAAAAAAATACAAGTACCCAGATTGTTAATTTACTTTAACTGCAATGTGCAGCCTAAGGCGGCAAAGTGGTGAAATCGTTTAAACCCCAGTTGTTTTATAAATTAATACCAACACGAATTCCTCCGTAACTCCTCCTTAGAACTTCCTAACTCACGCTTTATGACCCCTTAATGACACGAAAACGCCAAAACATTGACTACCAATAGGTGTGCACGTGACCTTAACCATTTAATTGTTCGAATTCGGGGCCATTTTACTCTTGACTATATCTGAAACAAACAAATAATGGTTTCTAATAAAATAATACAGCAGCCTAATAATCAAAATTCCCCATTCAATTCCAGATATATGTTTTGGTTAATACATACGATGTCCAGGTGTCCATTTTGGGTATCACTTGATATTCCATGAATAACATGACTCACGACTCATCTGACAGTTTGACAATAGGCTGTTGAAATCCTTGACCTATAAAACATCCACTTTGTCAACAAAATCGTCCATCCTAGAGGTGCTATATAGCATAGGTATAAAGGATTTTTGCCCTTTTCTAGGTGAAACCATTTTGGGAAATAGTGACGTATGAACACTTCATCTCAATTACTTTTATATTTACCTGGCGTTTTTAAATAGTTTTTATTGAACTCTTGACCCCGAAATTTTTAAAATAATTTGACACCACAATCATCTTCACTAGGCCATAAAAAAGAAATGTTAAGGTTTGTGCCAATAAATGTCAGCCATCTTGGAAAATATCATCGGCACATGCAACATTTTATAGTGTTTGGTAATAGTTTTTATTGAGCTTCCTTGACCCTGAAAAACATTTTTTTTACACAAAATTGTCTTCGTAGATGTTTTTTGGCTTTTAAGATGGCTTACATTTTTGAAAAGCTTCTTGTTTAAAATTAATTAAAACTTTTAATTTTGCATCACCACCCTGTTTGCATGACTCACATCCCTACGTGCAATTTTAGCTATGATGACAAATGTCATTCCTGCCCCGGTAGCACTCTCCTTAAATGGTTGGTGCTGCATCCCTACTTGGCCGTAAGGGAGCGCTCGAACGTCTCAATGAAAGCGGAAGCGCTTTCTCGCCACACTGTTTTCAGCGTAGCTAACAAACTAATATTATTAAATCCTTGTGATTAGACGAATAGTTTGGTCTGAAAACTACACTCTTAAAATGATTACCACAAACAAAAACCATGTTATTCAAGCGGGAACAATGATGACTAATGGTTTAATGTTGTCCGGGGGGGGGTGGGTCTCACACAAATGACCAATACATATAAGGGACGTGCCACAGACATTGGTCCCATTTTTTCCAGCCTTCTGGTATAGTCCTATGACCCTTATTTTCATGCCAATTTTGGTATAGCAAAATGGTTGTTTTGTTTTTTTTTTCAATTTTCCTCCAATTTGTTGAAAATTAGTCCAATTTTCATTTTATCAATCGGAAACCAAAATTTTCTTCAATTGTTGAAAAATTAGTCAAATTTGTCTCAATCGTGAACACCAATTTTCTAAAAATTGTTGAAAATTAGTCAATTTCCTTAATCTGAACCACAAATTTTCCAAATTTGCTTAAAATTGTCAAAATTTTGCAGGAAAATGGACATTTTTGGGTAATTTGGGCCCACATTTGACTCTGGTATAGCTTAATGGGCCCTGTTTTTTGCAAAAAATGGTAGAGCTATGGGTCCTACTTCCAAGTCTCGGAGGCACCGCCCTACCAACCCAAACTTGAGAACCCCCCCGGGGAATGGGTTTGTATAGATTTGGTAAAATAGTTAAACAATTTTGTCTACAAAATACAGTATTATGTACTTTTCACACAATGGATAAAATGTTTTAGTAATTGTTCGAACCCCTTTCCCCCCTCCCGTCCCCCCATCCCCCCCCCCCCCCCAAACACAGCACAGTGCACTTCTTTACAGCAAATAATAGCACACATTTTGAAGAGTCGCCCCCATTTTATTAAATTGAAATTCTTTGAAGTCGTGTTGGTAATTGTATAGTATAAACTATACATGTAAACGGTAGTGCTTCACATTGCGTATATTAAATCTGCCGTAACAGAAAGAATTCTGTAAATAAATCGAGATCTCATACTGACTTTAAAGAATGCAGCTGTAAACACGGTCCAAATTCATGTCCGTCCATTATGAAATGACTTCTAGTTTTGACTTGGATGAACCGACGAAACAGCTAAATGAAATGCGCGTAGACGCGTACATGGTGAAATTTTCCGGCTATTTTTTCATATTAGAAGAGTTTTCAGCCCGAGGTTGGGGGGGGGGGGTCCTTAAAAAAGTTTGTTGGGTCGCTTACCCTGCCTCGTTCCATTCCATACAAAGATGGACTAACTATAGGTGAAAATGCGGACTATACCGCAGGGTAATCAAATTCACAATAATCAAGTTCTATTCCCGCTAGGGTATCAAATTCATCTGGGATTGTGTCCGGTAATCTGATTCATTGATAACACTGTGCAACTGTGCAAAAATTGGGGCGCTCTTCAACAAATATGCCATTATCAAGGCCGCGAAAAAGGGTTTGTCTGAGAAATCAGCGTATAATATAATACGCAACAAAAACAAAACAAGCTAAAAAACAAAACGACAAAAACATAAAGCAAAATAACACGCAACAAATTAAAAACAAATCAACAGAAACAAAGAAAAAAAGCAAAATAAAACAAAAATGGTCCAAACGAATCTTGTGTAACAAATCTCCCTTTGCTCTAAAAGAAAAAGATACCGCATAGCACATAGCTTTTTCACCAAATCGGAGACAAACCCTTTTTCCTAAAGCCTTTAAAAGCAAATACAACTATATGATTACACTGGGATGATATATTGATCCAAGTTCTGAGTAACATTAAAATAAACAAGAAAACGAAAATAAGTGAATGTCTGACGTTTTTTGAGAGAGAATGAAAGGAAGTGGACCAATATACACTGGTAAACGTTTATTAAAATTGTTGATTTTTTTAAAAAAATTAATCAACCTTGTAGGGTTATATACCAGGTGAACCATGCATTTGTTGGTTAAAACCGTAAATAAATACGACTTTATTGTATAACAATTTTCGTAGTGCTCCCAAGGGGGTTAGGGGAAAACCAAGTGTAAATTCATAATAAATTATTAAAATCAAATAACCCAGGGGCTACTTGTATTCAAAGGTGGATATGATGCGTGAACATGGACTTCCGAAATGGACCCTAAACAAGTATTTCCACCGATTAAAAAAACATACCCTAAGCAAGTATTTTTGTCTGTTTTGCTACCATAAACAAGTCTTTTTGTCAGTTTTGCCAACCTAAACATGTAAGCAATGCATTGTACTGATAATATACCCTTATTATCTGGCTTTGCTCATGTCGCTTTACTTCAAAATTACAATATTTTTGATAATTTCTATCTCGCGTACATCACAATTTCAGGGTTTCGAAAAAAACATACCCTTTTTTCCATATTTTGCTGTTTTTGACACCCTAATCGATGTACGCGCGTACATCGCCTGTTGGAAAAAAGATACCCACCTTTGAATACAAGTGCCCCTCCCCCCCGGGTCAAATAACTGCCTGTTCCCGCACATAAAACTGGCACATTTTCTTACTCTCTTAAAACCAAAGATCCCGGGGGGCACTTGTATTCAAAGGTGGATATGATGCGTGAACATGGACTTTCAAAATGCACCCTAAACACGTATTTTCACCAACTAAAAACAAGCTAAAACATACCCTAAATAAGTATATTGAATCAATCTAAAAGATTGAGTTGATGGAAAAGTCTAAAATTTGATTGAAAATTCAATGGAATTTGGTTTGAATTTTCAATGTTTAAGACTGATTTCTCAATCTTAATTTGGACTTCTTCCCTCACCTCAATCTTTCCATTTAAGAGAGTAGCAACATCGTCACTCTCTCGAAACCGACCATGTTTGATTTTGCCAGACGACGACCATCGCCTCGCTTTCAAATTGGTCACGAGACCATTTTTTTTAAAAATAAACATTGTGCAAAATAGATGATTTTATCAACACGGATTAGGATATAACTATGCTAAGAGGATCACATCTGTCATTTATTGAATAATTTTGCTACTTTAACAATTTACTTGAATCCAAAATTTCATAAACTCTCTCGAAACCGGGCCATGGTTGATTTTGGCCAGACCGACCATCGACGCCTTCGCTTCAAATTGGTCACGGAGACCATTTTTTTTTAATAAACATGGGGGCAAAATAGATATGTTATTCAACACGGAATTAGGATATAACTATGCTAGAGGATCACGTCGTCATTTATGACTATTTTTGCTACTTTAAAAATAACATTTTACTTGAATCCAAATTTCATAACGTCCATTGCTTTCTAAAAAGTTGTTCAGTTTACACGTACTTGGTCCTAAATATTTCAGTTCCGATTTTGAAACATGACTTTTCTTTTTGTCAAGATGCAATCCCAATCCTACTTTTTTGCTTCATCCTCAATCCTATAGGCCTATCCATATACGAAACTAATCAGAGATAATAACGATATAATCAGCAAAATAGTGGTTTATTTCTACCCTTTTCTTCCAATTTTTACTTTATTAAATATTCTTTCTAGGGCTGGCCATGGGTGATATTGTAATCTCCCTGTCGGACATTCCTTCTGAAATAGTTTGGTTCACTGTCTTCCACCACAAAACTCCAAAAATTCCGCGCTCAAAAATTCTACATTACAAGTTGATTTAACTAGTGAATTACCGGGTTGATATAAAGGGAAAAACTCTTCCTGTTTGTAAATCTTCCACCCTAAAATATTTTAAAAACGGTCCGTTTTGAGTCAACTATGCACCGACTAAAAATGGGTTTAAATTTTGACCACTTTTGTGGTCAAAATATGTGAAATGACCCTTTGTGGTCAATAATTCTCGACTTCATTATTTTAGTCGGTGCATATTGACTTGGCGTTTTTAGGTGGGGTAGACGGTACATGTAGTCAAAGTTAATTGGGTAAACATTACGCCCTGTTGGGTGAAATATACTTCGCTTTATACGTAAGGTTATAGGTTACTCCCTTTTAAATCAACATTAGATAGAGTTAACTTTTAATCCACATTTAATATAGTAGTGTTGCGTTGTACTTTTCACCACGGACAGATTTTTGGCAGGGTCACTCGTTGCTGCCAACCGACACGACGCCCCCGCCCCCAAAAAAATAAAAATAAAAAAACGGAACGGTCATTTGTTATTATGAAATATGGTCAGGGGAGCCCATAAAGACATCTGTCAACTTTTTAGCTTCATCACTAGTGGGAATCAAAATAGCAAATTTGTATTCCATTTAATCAAAATTGCTTGAGAAAATTTTTATCCAAAATTTGATGTACTCCCCTCCTCCCCGATTTTATTTACGGTCATTGTTTTTGAGTGTATAATGTGATTTTATTTACGCCATTTTCTGTGGATGCATAGACGATCTTTTTGGTACTTATCATGCTCAGCTGCGGGTTCGAGTGGCCCCCGGATCGTGCGCAGTTGCGCAGTTGCAGTTGCCACCTGCGTCTTGGTGATTTCGTTACCATGTGCGCGCTATATAGACGGCTCGTGCTGCAAACACACTTATATACCACCCCATAGTAACGGAAACAACACATGAAAACAAACTCCGATTTATCTATCAAGAAAATCAGTTGTTTTTAATTACTTTGTGTTTGAAACTTCGCTTATTGCATAAAAACGAATTGATGATCGTCAAAGACTTATGACAGTCGGCGAGCTCATCTACTAACAAAAAGGTGAGTGTCCACTAATCGAAGTAAAACTTTTAACAGGGATGATAATAATAGCAACCACGCGCTAAAACTTGCTTTTTCTTGGGCATGTCGGGCTTCTCATAGCTTGTCAGATATCATAACAGTGAGAATCCCGGGGGCTAGTTGTTTCAAAGGTGATATGATGCGTGAACATGACTTCCTGAATGTACCCTAAACATATTTCCACGGAATTATAAACCATACCATAACCCAAAGCATTTTGTTTGTTTTGCTACCATAAAAAAGTCTTTTTGTCAGTTTTTTTTGCTACCTTAAAACAGTAATCATACATGACTTGTGTTGATAATATACCCTTATTATCTGGCTTTGCTCATGTTTTGTTTTTACCTTCAAATTACAATATTTTGGATGATTTTACATCTGTGTACATCACAATTTCGGCGTTACGAAAAAAAACATACCCGTTTCTCCATATTTTTGCTGTTTTTGACATACCGCCCCATCCAATGTACCACCCCCGCGCGCGCGTATACTTCGCCGTCTGAAAAAAGAGACCCCTTTTTTTAACGCGTTTTCTCGTTCACGCATCATATCCACCTTGATATAAATTTGGATCGATTAAGCCAAAATTGTTCGAAGCTATGAGTTGCACAAAATATTTGGCGAGACTAAGTCGAGCCCAATATTTTAAAACTCATAGCGAGACCAGTAAATATTGAGCGTAAATGCATCCTCTTTTATCACAGTTTGTGATCCGATATTTTCCTCCCCACACTTGACTCCCCCCAACATGGTAATGAATACCGTGGCCCTCTGGTGAAGAATTCCCTTTTCACAAATCATCAAAGATCAAATACAATGTCCCATATGACCTGCAATAACAAAATTAGAGGTCTTTTCAAACAATTTTACAATGGTTTTGCAGACCTTAGAAGATTCGGACAAACTAAGTTAATTTAGAATAGACAGTTTTAGAGTGCACATAGGCCTACCAATGTCTTACAGGACACCCGGCATGCCAATTGGCAAGGCTTTGGCAACAATGCGCTGAACGTTTACACGCCCAACTTCTTCAGACTTATGTGCTGAGTAATTTTTTTAGATTTTTTCTAGATTAGCATAGAATACCTTCCGCCGATAAATCTCGCGGACTACCAGAAAGCTATTAGTAGAAACGCCAGTGGCATTCCGGGTAGAAGTAACATTGTCCGGCCGTACTCACAGTCGGAACCAATGTGAACAATAGGGCAATCGATTCAGTTGACTCTTACGCATTTAATTAGTTTCACGGCTTTATTCCGTTATGGGTAGATGGAAGCCCGGACTATGGCGCCCACCGGACTATATCTGCTTTCACACCGGTATTTTTTACGGGATCAGGACCGTGACCCCCGATTACCGTCACAAAATTTTCAAATCCAAGAATTCAGATTTGCGAGTGCGTCTGTGTGCGAGTCCTCGCGAAAAAATATTAAAATGAATGAAATGAAATTTCTGGTTGCATTACATGGAAAGAGATACAATATTTTGATTACAACACAAATGCACTAGTTCTGAGCCCGATAATCAAATAAGCAACGTTGAACCCACTAGAAATACGTTATTCCAACGTTATTTTATTTTTCCGAACGGTTTTTGTTCGGAAAGTTATTAATCGAAGGTCATACTCCGAAGCCGTTTCTCGAATTTTCGGAATATCGACCTTTCGGAAGAAAACCTTTTTAGAGTACAAACATGTTTTATTCCATAGGGTTTTTACGCTCCGAAATGTCGGTTCTCCGAATTTTCGGATATTGACCTTTCGGGATAAAAACCCTACATAGCCCTAAACCCTAACTAAACCTTAACCCAATATATTAAGTTTTTACTCCGAAAGTCGATATTTCCCAAATGCGGAGAATCGACCTTAGGAGTTAAAACCCTCGCGAATAAAAATGTTTTTATTCCGAAAGATTTTTATTCCAAAAGTCCGATAGTCCGAAATTTTCAGGAGAACCGACCTTTCTGAATATTGAAACCTTTTCGAAGTAACACCCTTTCGTAGAAAGAAACAATGTTTCCGTGAATTATCGACTTTTGTGGATCAAAAAACCGGTCGGAATAAAAACCCCTATTAAGAAGATTTTGTTCAACCCTATCCTCTAATCCAAACCCTATCTACCTAACACTAACCCTAATCTAAATAGCCCTAAACCCTAACCTAATCCTAACCCTAACCCTAACCAATATTAGGTTTTTTTACTCGAAGTCGTATTCCAAATCCGGAGAAACGGCTTTCGGAGTGAAAACCTCGGGAAATAAAAATGATGTTTTTTATTCCGAAAATTTTTTCTTCCAAAGGTGATATCGAAAATTAGGAGAAACGACTTCTGAGTAATTGAACCTTTTCGAATAAAACTTTCGAGCAAAAAACTTTCGGATTATGACATTATTTTTCGGAAAAAGACATTCGGAATTAAAATCTTTCGGAGCAAGTGATACTTCGGAAAATGATCGACCGGATATGAAGCTTTCGGAGTAATGATTTATATTTTCGGAGAAACGATCTTTCGGGTTAATTAACTTCGGACTAATGACCTTTCGGAACAAAAACCTTTCTGAAGCAATGACACATCGGAATATCGAACGGTCAATCACATCAGTCAATTTAGAACTACAACAAAGTAATTGAAAGGTCAGGCATGGAATCGAATCCCAATCTAGGCACAAAATTCATGTTATTATTATTTTATTTTAGAGATTACAATGAAAATAATTCAGGGTTGGCGATTGAAGTAGAAAATTTAGCACACATAATGACTACCCAAAGACGACATTCTGAAATTAGGGACGAAACATGAATTTCCATGCGCGCGAAAAGAGGCCATTTTTTTTTCTTCTTGTCGCCCATTGTGCACTAAAAATTTAAGCTAATGGTTGTTTTGAGTTAAGAATTGCTCACATTTATTATAAACAACCAAAAAGTATGAATTTTAAATATTTAAGGATTTTTTTGAGACATTTTTCCGACCCATGGATTTACACGTGTGGTCCAGTGGATTTACACGTGTGGTCCAGTGGATTGAGCACTCGCCCCGCTCTCCAAAGGTCGTGGGTTCGAGTCCCACTGCGGCCAACGTGTTGTGCCCTTGAGTAAGGCGCTTTACCTCAATTACTCCTCTCCACCCAGGTTATAAATGGGTACCGGCATTATTCAATGCTGGGAAACTAACAGACTCGCTGTGTTGGAGGAGTGGCGAACCCCCCCAAAAACAATACGGAGGAGTCTGGCCCAAACGCTAAGGAAAGAGAGATGGGCACTCCGCGCACGAGCTTGCTCGGCACGACGACTTTACTTTATGGATTTACCGAGTCGGCAATATTGGTATATTCACGGTGGGAATATATTCCTGCATTTTTGTACATATTCCAAGATCAAAGGCCTAATAAATAAAAAAAGGGGGGGGGGGTAAGGTTTGTACATAGAGACAACGCTGTTTAAAAGTTTAAATATGCTACCTACTGAAGATACCTTCCAACCCGAACTAGGCCAGCGTGGAAGGGTAGGCCGAAATCCAGCATGGAAACATGTTGAGGCTTTCGTCCAAGTGGACAGACAAAAAGGCTGATGATGACCTACTGAAGATAGCACTGATGTGAGATGATCCAATATGATATCTACTGAAGGCATCACTGATATGAGATGATCCAATATGCTATCTACTGAAGACATCACCGATATGAGATGATCCAATATGCTATCTACTGAAGACATCACTGATATGAGATGATCCAATATGCTATCTACTGAAGACATCACCGATATGAGATGATCCAATATGTTATATACTGAAGACATCACTGATATGAGATGGTCCAATATGCTATCTACTGAAGATATCACTGATATGCGATGATCCAATATGCGATCTACTGAAGACATCACTGATATGAGATGACCCAATATGCAATCTACTGAAGACATCACTGATATGAGATGATCCAATATGCTATCTACTGAAGACATCACCGATATGAGATGATCCAATATGTTATCTACTGAAGACATCACTGATATAAGATGATCCAATACGCTATCTACTGAAGACATCACTGATATGAGATGGTCCAATATGCTATCTACTGAAGACATCACTGATATGAGATGATCCAATATGCTATCTACTGAAGACATCACTGATATGAGATGATCTAATATGCTATCTACTGAAGACATCACTGATATGAGATGATCCAATATGCTATCTACTGAAGATAGCAAATTGGGTAATCTCACATCAATGCTATCTTCAATAGATAACATATTGGATCATCTCACATCAATGCTATCTTCAATAGATAGCATATTGGATCATCTCACATCAATGCTATCTCCAGTAGATAGCATATTAGATCATCTCACATCAATGCAATCTACTGAAGATAGCACTAACATAAGATGATCCAATATGATATCTAATGAAGACATAACGGTTTTGGATCTTAGTATCTGCCGTAGATATCAATTTGAAGCTAAACTTTTGGATTGAAACCTTAACTTTATTATTGGTTACCAAGCACGTTCACTTCTAAATTACAGCATTATACGCACGCGAATAAAATTAGCTGATATTCCCTTTTCTCTTTCTCAGATCTTCAAGATGGACCTGGGTGTTCACGTGCTTGAGTTGGTTCATATCCTGTTGCGCCGTGAACAGCAAACATCAAGACCATGAAGAACCTTATGAGGTAAACAGATTTCACTTCTTATTTCAATACACCATTTGCACGATCCCCGAAATGCATCTCGTTTGGTGCCCATTTCCATCCGGGAACTTGTACCAGAGGTCATGTTTACAAAAAAAAATGTTGTTCGTTCGCGTCGCCGAACAGTGCCTAAAATTACAATACAAAGTACCTTTTCACGTGAAGTTAATCTTACAAAAATGTAGAAGAATATCTATGGAACAAAAAACTGGTGTTGAAATTCACGACAAAACATGATATTTTCGATCGTAACTGTGCCCTACTTGTCACCTAACGGACGATTACACAACTATAGTGCAACGTCACAGATAGGGTAAGTTTTCTGGTATTTTCGTTACGCTCCTAACCGTTTGTTTTTAGCCGACTTGAGGCTGGTATAAGTTCCCGAATGGAAACGGGCACCGAATGAGATGCATTTCGGGGATCGTGCAAATGGTCTATTGTGGCTCGATCTGACCAATTCGTACCAATGTTTCAAGTTTCACTACACTCATAAATTGTCTCGTCACTTTTTACTAGGTGCTAGGTAAAATATGATCTTACGGGATATCTAATCGGATTTGACTGGAAAATCTTGTAAATTTGACCATGCATATTCTGGTCAAATTTATCACATTTTCCAGTCCAATTTGATTGGAAATCTAACGAGACAGTTTTAACAGAACTTAGGTATTTGCAATTCTTTTGATGTGAATTTGTTGTTGGTTTAAAGCAATAACAGCACAATTTTTGAAGAGCGCGCCCAATTGAGATTTTTGCACAGCTGTGTTGGTAATTGTCTAGTAACTATACCTGCGGATGGTAATGCTCAAAAGAAGCGAATTTGTAACTAAAATCGGCATTGTAATTCAACGACGGAACTGGAAATGCCAATTTTAGCTAATTTTCTGTCCGTCCATTGTAAAACTAGTGCCACCTCACGAAAATGACCTCTAACTTGACTTGCCTGAACCAACCGAACAACAAATGGATGAGCGTAGACACGTACTTGGCGCTATTTCGTATCTACACCTGGCACAAAAAGTATCTCGGCATGTTTTTCGATCAGCATTGTGCCAAAGTCCTACCATTTTGAAAGTTTTCGAAATATACATTTTATTGTCCAGGTCTTGCTCTTTCATTTAATACATGGCCTGTAAAAAAACGTGCAGAAGTGGTTGAGACAGAACGCCCGAAAGACGCAAACCCCCAAAACCAAAAGTTGCAGTTTTTGGTTTTTCAATTAGCGTTGGAGTGTACTGGGACACGAACACGCGGACCACAATCAATATTGCAAGTACAGGCTTTCTCGCTCATTCAGTCGGAAAACCTCTTGGTGTAAAATCAATACACACGTATTATGTCGAATGGACAATGTCCTTTCGATGCGGTTGTTTGTAGTCTCCTCCGGGGGGCTAGGGAACCAAGTGTAAATTCATATTAATTATTAAAATCATATAATGTCTGTTCCGCAAATAAACTGGCACATTTTCTTGAAAAAGAATAAATTCACTTCAAATTTCATACCCCAATTCAGTGCTAGGGTCATACAACACATAGACTTCATCAAACCATGGAGTTAAAGATATTCAATCACCGGCCCGGTATACGGTGTAGAAAAACACTTTCAAATTCCCTTCATCTGGGAGTGCAGAACCAATGTTATATTGTCGCGGCCGGCTGAAGAGATGTCAGCTGTTACGCTCTCCACTTTAGACTGAGTACTTTCAAGGGCAAATACTTCACCTCATTCACGATAATAAATCATTAGCTTCTATAGTGCGTGTTCAATTAACTTTTGGCATATTTGTCATCATTTATTAGAAAAGGAAGAAAACATGAACACCATCATTAGAAGAATAGTTGCTGGAGCGCTTTGACCTCACAACTTGTGCAACCAAACTCCGTATTTATTGCTTAACTCATTTTCTATTCATTTACCGCGTTTTTCAGACGAAAATTTGTTCCAACGACATATATATAATGTACACTGTTATTTATTGTGAGATAGGACGGGTAATTTGTCACTCACGCCCTAATCGTGGAGTGGTAACCCTGGCTATACAATGGCCCTACAATACACGGCCCATTGTAATATCTTTAGCTCATGTTCGCTGAATGTCATACATATCCATGGTCCTCTGATATTGGAAAAAGATGAGGTGCCATTTTAATATATTTGTGAAATGTGACCATTTTATGTGCGTGAACAGGAGTTATGTGATCTTAATAATTTATTCTGAAATTTACACTTGGTTTTCCCTTAAGCCCCCAGATGGGGACACCAATTTTGTTATACAGTTGGTTATTTGGTCCACGTCCCATGGTCTATTTATGCGTCGTACCCACCAGTGCCCCTTGAAAAATCCAAAATTACAACTTTTGGGTTGGAAGTTTGCGTTTGTCGGGCACTCTATCTTAGTCCCCAGTTTTGCCCACTGTTTTACAAGCGAGGTGCTAAATGATACGCCCGAAATAAGCAACAAAATGTATATTTCGAAACTTTAAATGGTCTGGCTTTGACACATACTGATAAAAAACATGCCGAGATACTTTTTTTGTGCCAGTTTATATCGTATTGAAGGGCCTTCCACAGCCGTTTCATTATTCTCGAGATCTCCGTATTGATTATTCCGCTCAATAAGCAAATTCCTTCTTTTGCGAATAACATATACACGTTTCGAACTATTACCATTCACATATAGCCCCTAGTTTACTACCGTTTACCATGCCACTAGTGCCAAAATCTCAAAATTTTTGGAAAATTGGGGCGCTCTTAAAAAAGTGCTTTTATGCTTTAATGTTTAATTCTGAAGTCAAATAAAATAAGTTTTTAACTTACTTGCCTCCATGGCATCACTTTCTGAAAATATAACGCATGAGTTCAATTTCTAAGGCGGTTTGCATTGATTCACGAATTACACAGCCATCCTCTTTGACATGACGAGTTCTTGTATTAAATTGATTGTAAATTTTGGATGTAAAACACTAGTTTTTATCTTTCATAGCTCTCATTGCGTCACCTTTAACCTTGATCTCTCTCTCTCGAGTTTCAAACCTATGTAATGATGGGGCAACACTGGCTTTTAAATAAAATTCACATCATCCCGGCGGCACTTTTTATCACTATGTCAACGTTTTTTTTTAAAAATGTCCACCGTCAAAAATTGTAGTTTGAAAATAGCCTTTCTTAGTACCGAGAGATGTAATCCCCTCCACAAGACTTAATTCATGATGCTTTGGCTACAAATGCCTGTGAGAAATGTAACGCCCATGAGTATGGTTACAACTACTTAATTAGACGAATTTTCATAAATTTTGGAAAATGGTACATTGTGTTAAGACTGTACTGATGTGATTTTCTGTGTCAGCTTGGCAAGTTGACAGCCATCTTGGACTTCTTTAACTTCTTGCTTGGGATGCAGTAGGGCAAATCGATCTTGGATGCCTGATTCACTATTGGGCATTCCTCGCCCTCTAACGCGACGGTGCCCATTTATTGATGTGAATTAATTTTTCCCATGTTAATTATTCTTCGACAGATCAGCCTGTGTCAGTCAATTACCGTTGAAAATAGTAACGAGGTTAAAACTAACGGCATCAATGGCACAAGAGGCCGACCCAATCGAGGGCTATTACGACTACCCAATCTAAAACCAAGTCCGCAAAACGCTGAGGCCCATCTATGTAAACCTCCGAGATTAGGCAGACGGAACCCATGTGCAAGCCGATAAAAAGAGCCCAGTCCACCCAAGCCAATGCCAACGACAGGGGGCGACCATCCAATGCCATTCGAAGGATGTTGAGCAACCGACCAATCCCCAAATACCACGCCCGGAAACTGCTGATACAACCCTACCAATTTCTGAAAAGTTCAATCCTCACCATCAATGCCAAAGCCCCGAAAGACGAATCCCTCTGATGCCATCAGTAAATGAGTTGATCTAACCATGAGACCAAGGAAACAGGCAATTTACGAGCATGGTCCAGTCAACCCCAAAATAGAATTCATCAAATCCGAGAAGATGCCAGTTTCAAACAACCAATGCACCCAAAGAAAGGGCTATACAGCCGGAAAAGTCCGAAAAAGAGGTCGATCCATCCAATGACGATCCAGACTATTCATTCGAGTCCGGGGCACGAGACAGACACGGCAAATTCCAAGCAATTCAACGCCGAGCAAAACGGCTATGAACCAACCAGTACCAATTCTGAGAAACAGGATGATTCAACCAGTGCCGATTGTGAGAAACGGGTCATCCAACAAGTGCCAAACCCGAGAAAGCGGACAATCCAGCAGACGTTACTATTCCGCAAAACTTGCAAAATGAAACACCATATCCAGACTGACAAAGTGGCCACCATCCATGCCATTAAGAAGCTCAGCAGTGCTACGAAAGTGGTCCATCAATCTAGTGCCATCAATGATGCGCTAAAAACACCATTAATTCAACAAAGTAAAACCAATGCCAAGTCTGAGAGGCTAATCCAATCAACCGTTCAAGTTCCCGCCACCAATGCAACCCAAGAGCTCTACACACACACTTTGCTTGAGCTTGGAAGATGTCATTCGGAATCAAAGAAATCGGCTCGGGTTGCCATCTAAGTTTTCTTTGCCCGATGGCTGCTTCTGTAAACCCTTGTTGGTGAAACAGTTCCACGTGCCCCCTCTCGATATGGCATGAAATTCACATTTGTCTTAACTAGAAGGAATGAACATTTCCTCCCTGAAGTAATAAACGGCATCATTAAACAACCAGAGTATAGCATCAGGAGCTACCGGTTTATGGAATCGTTTGCAATGTAGATTATAAGAGTTGTCTGGACCTTATTGATGCCAACTTGAGAACGACACCTTGGATGAATTTGAAGGTGCCATGTGCAATTTCACTTTGCAAGGTCTCATTATATCTTCATCAATCCGGGTACCTGCCCTGTGATTTGAAGACGGACAATGTAATCTGTGCAATCGAGAACAGAATCAATCAAAAATTGGCAGCTAAGATAACTGCGACTTCGGGTTTGCAAACTCATCCGTGTCAACTCAAAGCCAGAACGATACGGACAAGAAGGCCTACCACAGAAGCTAATGTGTTCACATTTCATGCACCAGAATTTTCAAATTGATGGTGTCACAGGCCCAACGTTAAGAGCGACATTTACTCATTAGGATATTTCTGGTGGACATTGGCATGGAAACCGGCATCACTGCCTCGTAGGACTGGGGACAAATGTCAGAGATCCTAGTCCATCTTGTAGACCACTTGGAGTTGGCTCATCGACAGACTTGAAAAATTAGAAGGATTGGACAAATCAATTTAGTGAAAAAAGTTCTTCTTCATTGCGGGGCTTCCATTTTTGGTACTTTTGGGTATTTACGAGTGCCATTTTGGTGTCACCAAAAGACACCGTTGTCCCACAAGGTGTAAGGTAAGCACAGGTCCTCTGTTGTTTCCTTCTTCTCCAAGTCCGATGTCACAAGTCCTCTTGTTCTTCTTCTCAGATTAATCAGACAACTAAACAATTACGAATTTGGTTCCTGGAGTGGGATTACAAGAAGACCCCCCCAACCAGATGCCGCCAGGCAATCCAAGCCGGCAGGAAGTCATTCTTTTGTACACTAAAGTAATATTATTAACACTCAGAATGCCCTACAAGTGCCTCAGGTGTTTTCACTCACGTTCGTGCCTGGGGTGGGGGTTCCCTAAGGAAACCACTTTCCCGAGAGAGTTTTCAAATGAAACTCTACCACTTGATGAAGGGTAATAAGACAAGGCCAAAGGTGCCATATAAATGAGTTTCCGGTTATCGCTGGAATCATTGTTTTTTCGGTCAAAATCGCTCAAAATGTTACATGATGTTTCCGCGACCCTGCTTCCCACGCAGAACCTTTGCAAATCATTTATTTTATCTGCTCTATCATTCCACAAGACCGCGCTTCGGTTTGCTTGTGGCATTATTTAATTCGACGAAGGCCACCGTCCTAGAATAGTACAACAAAAAATAATTACGTATGGTCCCCGGAGCATTTTTATCATACAAAGCAACATACAATATGGGGCTAAGTTTGTGAGTATTAATGATTTGACAAAAAAGCATACAGTAATGACGGGTTGGAGTCCTCCAGTAGTGTATGGGATGATGTTTTCTCTTGGGGCACTGTAAGCAGGAACAAACATACAACATTTTTACATTATTTAACACAACATTCCCATTTTCTTGGCATTCTTGTATTTTTGTGGGGCATTAGCTATACAATGTATTTTTGCCATAGGTTTGTACAGCAATGGCGCGCAGTCGATCGATGATGACATCGCTTTCTTTCTCAGCACATAAAGGGTTCATTATTTTTTTCTATTATATAATTAATTTGTTCATGCTATAACATACATGCAAAAATTTTTTCTGGCAACAGGGTTTTGCTAAGTTTTATTTTTAAATCACACTCACTCCTGTTGGTGCCTAAGGGGTTCCTAGGACCCCAAATTAATTATCTCATTCACTGGCGATAATTTTAGTAATTTTTTTCTTGGAAAAAGAGCATCGATAAGTACACAATTACACATAATTAGAGCTCGAAATATTTTTAACGAGTATGAAATCGCCGAAAAAACAAAATCTTGGGTACTATGGACGCCCCCCCGAGCACTTAAGTGTTAAATCGCACACATAATCATGAATAGCGCCGCCATAATGAGACAAGAGTTGTTGATTGAAAAGTAAATGTCTGCTACCTCTCCCGCCTTGTTTTTTCTCTGGGCCCCCACTACTAAATTCGTATTGTGAGAAAGGTTATTGTATACATGAATTCCCAAATTTATTTTTTTTAAAAGGAAATTCCTGATGGGGGAAAATTTGCATCGCAACTCACTGACTTTTGGAGGAACTTATTGAATGACACCCCAAATTTTTACAATTTCTCCTGAAATCAAAGATTCCCCTTATGTTTTTGTCACCCCTCTATACCCTGGAGCTAGCCACATTTGTACCACCTCTCAGTACAAAAGGTTTTAGTTTATTAAATATGTATAAGACCGCCTGACAGGAACCCAGAAACGCGATTATTAAGTGCCGCAGTCGGTGCTTTACTTTAAGAGAGGGGGGCCAAGACAAAGATTGTACAGGGGTCAATTTAAATGATCCCAATCATGTGAAAAGTATAACCATATTATGTGTCAAACAATAAGGATTCAGGGACACAGGGTTAGTTTGTAATATGTACAGTCTAAAGTTTTAAGAGTTAAAGGGACTAAAAACAGCAAAAAAATCAATCAAAAGGGTCCCAATTTCAGTTGTACAGGGGTCAAATTTTAAAAGTGGCTCCGCATTTGGATAAAAAAATGGTGCACATTATTGGTGGACTCATTAGGATTTAAAATAAGGATATAGTTTTGAGTGTCTCAACATGCCTTCTTTGTACTCTTCATTATTCTTCCTCCTTGCTTAAGAAAGTCAGGGGGTAGGCAGATCAAGCCCCATTGAATGCAATGGGACGTTGACCTTCGGTGCCCCTTACATCGGAAACTAAGCATTTAAGACAGTTAAATATTCACGTATTTAACCCTATGAACTCCACCAATAATTTACACATTTTTATCCAAAACGTAGAAACTTTAAAATTGGAGAAACTTTATACATCACATGGTGTGCTTTTCACATGGATTGGGATCAACTTAAAAATTTGACCCCCTTTACAAAACTTGTTTTGGCAACCCGCTTTCCTTAAGGAAAACAAGTCTTGCGGCACTGACGATCATGTTTCAGGGGTCCCTGTCCGTCCTGATAACATTATTTAATCACTCAAAACCTTTTGTACTTGAGAATGTGTTACAAATGTGTGCACTATCCGGGTTATTTATGACGCGATCTTGCACCAGATTTTAGTAATTTCAGGATTGATGTTTTTTTTAGCTTTAAATGATGGCAAAATTGCACGTATACATGAGTTTTACGGAGGCCCGTACTATGCAAATTTTTTTAAAAGTTATCAATGAAAAATGTCATTGGTTCACCACACAACCAAATCCTTCGACTTGAGACATACATAAACCCGGCAAAAGGTGCAAAGGCATCTTCATTTGGGTTTTCGTTTAAAATGTGTTTGTAGAAAATACAGAAGGTTACCAACATTGAATTACTCAAATATTGTTTTGGTATTTTACGTTTCTCACGAAAATCAAAAGCCTTCCCACTTTAGCGTTTCTGTTAACGCCTTATATGAGCGCACCTTGATCAAGGGAAGTTCAATCAAATTGTTGATGTTTATAGCTTTAAATGTTGGCAATGACTGTTATGTACGTATACAGAGGATGTAGTGCCGTTATATGCCACTTTTTTTTAAAAAAAAAAGTGTCTATGAAAATATTTCAGGGATGACCATGCAACCAACAACATTCAGTCCGACTTTGACGACAACCTAACTCCACAAATTTGCAAGGAATCTTCACATTTTGTTGTCGTAAAGTATATGACAGAAGTCCCAACAATTTGGATAGGAAAATTTTTTTGTTGTCCGAAATTAAGAATTCAACACAAAATTACTTCAGGCCAAAGAGAAATATATATAAAAAAATAAGTAGATATTAGCACCCACATTAATGTGAAAAAAACGTATCAGCTAGCCGAATTTCTTACGGGCTAGGTCTGAAGTACATTAAAACACGAACACGATCACGACACATAAAACCAAACTGTTTTCTTCCTTTGGTTGGGTGTGTTATGTTGTTTGGACTGTATGGTTGTGAGGATTGTGCACAAGGGGTAAAGTGGGGATTCTAAAATGAACCTTATTTCTGTTTCATCCCACTTGTATTAAATGAAGGACGGTTGAGAAGAAATCAGGTCATTATTATTCGATATGCATGCAGTAGTTAAAACATGTGTATAGATCCATTCATAAAAGTTCCCTAATCAAAACCAAATGTATTTCTAATTATTCATTTATTCTGCGCCAATTCTTACAATTGGAAAGTATAAAGAAACGCCATAAACCAACATTACATCTTTAAAGCTGCGGGATCTGAAAACGGATTTCATTTTTTTTACATGTGGACTTGATTGTAATGTTTATCAGGAACTGCATTGTTAAAAATATGTATTTTATTAAAAGTCTTAATTCTATAGAATGATAATATGTCAATGAATTGTATATACGATCATTGTTCAAACATGTTTCACAAAAATACGAAAAAATAAATCAATATTTGAATTATAAACTGAAACTGGCGTTTCATGTGTTGATTTTTTCATAAAGTTAGAGTGTGGCAATGTTGATTTCAACCAGCTGCGAAGTTCAGAACAGCTTATAACATCCCTGGTAACATCAGGGAATATACCATCACAAGGTTCTGGAAGATATTTGAAGAGTTCCTATGAAATCTCCCAACTATAGTAGCGACCATATGCGATCAAACCTTGGAAAAATCTACTAAAAGGACTTTTTGTATATTCTGGTATGCGCTTTTATGTGATCTTATTATGAAAAAAATGTCGGCCTTTGCTGCAGGCTTGCGTGTCAGATATTCAAGGCAAGGTAATGACCTTAATAAGGCATTATCATGGATCATTAACTCCTCAAACCATTGTCTAAAAGCACAAATGGAGGGTGTCTACATCAAGATTTTTGGTTAACAAACACAATTATCATATAGGAAAGCAATCAAATGCAAACCGTCTTGATTTTTAAAATGTATGCACAATCTGCATGAAATGGTTACTTTAACCTTCGTCCCCTGCAAAACATTTTTTAAAGGTGTTGGTTAAGAACTCCTAGGATTTCTTAGTTCAAAGCCTATGATCCTTTGATTTTGGTACAGGTGGATTGGGATAAGTCTCCTCTTTCCAGTGTATCAAAAACGTTGCAATAGTTCTCCATTGAAGCCTATAGTAATTGTTTTAATGCAATCATGGGAAACTTGATTTCTCCGGTTGTTTGCTAAAAAAATAAGCCCAATTTCATTTTGAGTAAAAATACAGGAATGTGTGATTTTGCTAGGTTTTGGGGTGATTGTGAACGGAAAATCAAGTTTTTGTAAACATACACAGGCAGATTCATTAAGTGCCTAAAGCATATATTTTTTGATAGTGGCAAAAAGAAAAATATTATTAAGGTGGAACCATCCAATTACTCGAAACTAAGTACCTTATTACCCACTATCAAAGGTAAAGGGGGCGTGAAAGATTGGGTGCAGGTCGCTATTCAGAAGACCTATTACTCAGAAGACCAACTATTCAGAAAACCCACATACTCAGAAGGCGGCTATTCGAAATTTTCTGAATAGTCGGGCCTTTCTGAATAAAGGGATTCTGGATAGTGGGGCTTTTGGTGTATTTTATTAAAAGAAACGTACTCAGAATGTTTTTCTGACTGCGGTTTTTCTGAATAATGGGTCCTTTTGGTCACTCAGAAAAACCGGTTACCTCAGAAGGCCCGCTATTCAGAAATTCTGATTAGATGGGAGTTTTGTGGTGAAAACGGCCCATTATTCAGGAAGACCCGTCAGTCAGAATATTCTGACCAAACGGTGGGGATTATTTTCGAATAACGGGCCTTTGAGTAATGGTTTCTAAGTCAGTAGAAAACTAAAGAAGGGGGTCCATCAGTAAAAATCAATTCTAACCTAGCCGGTCCCTTCTTTTTGACCAATATGAGACATGGTCATCCATAATGGGGGATCTTGGTTGTCGGGCTGGGTTACCTATGCTCTCAGGGGGTTTCTGAAAGTGACCCCTAACGGGACCAATTGTTTAGTGAAAATATACCCATAACGGGTCAGTTTTGGTGCAATAATTATACTAGTTCTCAGTGAAATATACACCCAACGGGAACAATTATAGGCCCTTGCGGGACATAATAAAAATATACCTGTTAAAATGGCCAATATACAAGGAAAAATGACACCTGCGCTCCTGCCAAGACAAAAGTACACATCAGGGTTATTTTGACGATATGTTTGAGCGTTACTTTTTGCCTATTTGTATCATTGAACCAAGTTTCACAATCGCAACTGAATTTGATAGCCCTAGCGGGCTGAAACTTGATTATTGTGAATTTGATACCCCAGCGGAAAAGTCCGCATTTTTGGAACGAGCAAGGGGAAACCCGACTCAAAATCAAGAAACCTCCCAGGTGTGTTAAGTGTTCCATTCATACGTCTGAATATTTTTTCATGACATTTTTGTTTAAAAATAAAATTGTGGTATGCTTGATGAAACCATCTACGGCGTGAATGGATTTGATAAGCTAAATGCTTCGGTGGTAAATCCTCTGGAGCTTTTTCATTAACACTTCATGGACATGCACATGGAAGTCTTTCGTTTTTGCTTATTTAGTGTAATATATATTTAAACCAATTATAGCTTTTGCTGTGTTTGTGCGTTAAGTCTGCGATGATTGGACTAATCGCCCCTCGCGATGATGGGGCATTGTTGGGTTCGTGTTTGGTTTGGAATTTGATGTTTTTTAATACGGAGTCTGGTATGGCATAAGGCGTGTTCACCCGGGCGGACGTTTCCGTAAGGGTGTGGGGGAGGTGTGCAATAGCGCCAGTGGATACATGTGGTTATGTACTAGTGTTTGTCAATTAACTTAGATGTACGGTTTTATTAATATTCCAAAAAATATACGGTTTGGGAAAAAATCACGAAAAGAAAATTGTTATCATCATTGGACCCAACAAGAGCATTGGGTTCCCACTTGAAAAACTTATTTCTTCGTTGCGAATTTTAGTCAATTTAAACTGATTTTTATTGACAAAACGACAAAAACGGGTCCAAGTGACTATTGACTTTTAACCTGAAACTTTTATTGCAGACCCATTCACGAACTAGGGGCGCTTCAAAGCATGGTACGGACAATTATATGATTCGTGGACCGTGCTTTGATTTCAGGTGTTTGCGCGTGCACTAATGCATGGGCATTTAAATTGAATCGTTGAAATACTTATACTTTTAATAGAGGTCCTCCCGTTGTATTCAATTTGTTACGAACAAAAAGAATCACATAGCCTCTCTGTAAGCCACCATTCAAATTAATCCCGTGTGGAACCTAGGATATCTCGTTTGTATTGCAAAAAATTCGCTGCAAATACAGGGTTGATTGTCTGTTGAACAACGTGGCTTTATTCATTTCATACACCAGTAAAGGGTGGCGGACAATAGGCCCATTGATCGTGACCATCTCCTCCGACAAACTAACTTTTACCACCTACTAAGTGGAGTCAATGGAACCTTCCACAAAACGTAATTACTAATGGTACCAAACCTTATTCGCTCATTTCAAAAACGAGGGTGAACTACCCAAATTTCAAATAGATTGAAGGTTTAAAATGTTCATTCCTTTTGTCCTGTAAAAAACGTCTTAGGTCCAAAGATACCCAAAAATTTTCTTTTAGTGGATTTATTTCGGAAAACGTATAATTTTTGGAAATAATAATTAAAAACCGGACATCTAAGTTAATTGAACAGACAGTAATAGACCCCTCTCAGGTTCGGTGGATAATGGAGACTAAATCTCTAATAGCCAACCCAATCTGTTTTTGGTTGTAATAAGTAGACAAGTGGTGTATGAAGGCGATGGCTAAAGGTAATCGAAGATTTGATTGACCGACCCGTCCCCGAATTGACTACCCATATCCCTCAGGGTTTTATCATCGCAATGCAATAAATACGAAAATTTGCTGCAACTTTAACCATTTTTTACAGAAAATTCTTTATGGTGTCCTCCAATATTTATGGCCTATTTTCACATTTATGTACAAATATGTTCTATAGAAATGACAGTTAGTTTTGTGGTGGATACCTAGGTTTTAATGATCATTTAGGTTTGCTTGCATCATTTTAAGTCAATCTTTCAATGGTAAGCGAAAAAACTGTCGCTTGCCGGTTCAAGCAACCCTGTTGCCAAGTCGAATCGTTGTTACGACGATTGTAAACGTGTACACTGTATTGCGACATGGTGTATCGTCCAATAGTATTTTGTTGTAAACACTATTACCAGGGAATACGCAATAAGGGGTAAAGGGGCACCTTTTCCCAAGAGTATGTGCATCATGGCGCATAATTTTCCGTCTCTTCGCACTCAGGTACATGAAGTGAATGGGATTTGTATTGAAACTTGGGCCCAAGCTGACTTTGTACCATTGTGCAAAAACAATGATTGCGAGGTATCATGACCGACACATGACTAAATACCTATCATGAAGGGGTGAGGGGATTGTGGGCTTGAGGAGACATACATTTTGATGTAATTTTACACATTTACCACAGAATTGGGGAAGAAGTTTGTTGCGTTTTATTGATACGCCCTGTATAGGTAGCGTTATTTTGTCTTGTAGATCAGGAGCGATATCCCCCTAAACACAAGTGTTTTTTGAAAAGTGGCAATAATGGCATTTAGGGATTTAAGTATTTATCACACTTTATGATTAAAACCAACAAAGGAAGTAAACATCAAAATATAACAAGAGTCTAGAACAGTGCCCTTAAAAAGAAGCGGCACGCAAGAGATTTGAATGAAATGGGACTTAACACGCAATTAAGGAAAACATACAGTTAGATTTATAAAAGGCAACAAAGCACATATAAAAAACACATATTCAAAAAAAGCGCTATACACGTACACACGTTTGCATACCAAACACATACACACACCAA
>JAMKCH010012125.1:0-43843 GCA_023653785.1 Ophioderma brevispina | reverse complement strand
AGAATTCAAATTTGAAGGGATCATTGAGGCTTTATTAGAGTTTTCCTAGCGATCCACAAGGGCTGCGAAGTCGCTAGATGGTAGCGATTCCCAAGGGGGTGAAGGCCATTCAAAACCAGTCGTCCGTGCTGGGCGCTGACATTTTGAATATTGCAACGACTAATTAATTATTTTGGGTGCTTGTAATACACACATAATGTCAATCGATACAAAACATCCGCCAAATATCAGTTGTTGGATGTTGGTGCTATTGGGTGGTTAAAATTGTGTCCTACCCAGGCCACACAACGAATGAATACCTCTTTTCACCAAGCGCGCTTGCATTATGAAAAAAAGAGTCCTCTGAGGCAGCATGAATCCAGGTGTCACCTATTATTACACCTGGCCACCTCTACACATAACATCAATTTGTATCACTAACCGATTAGTGTATATGCCAAACGGCACCCCACAGTAATTGGAAGAAGCGGAGGCAATAATTGCTTTCTATGTTGGTACTCTATGTTTTCTTTGTGGCGGCAAAACATGCGAGACGATGATTTCTAAAGATTACGTAACTTTTGCCTCTCTATCAAAGAACCTTTTGTCGATTCCTTCTCTAGTTAGGAAAACGTTAGATTATTGTATAATGTTATACAAACCGATGGGAGTCACGTGTCTCATTCCCCATTCAACTTTGAGTACGATTGATCCCTTCTGGGCGGTATAGCTTTCGGTTATTTTGGTTCGGATCTACCCCATTAGCTTCTAATCTGTTTTTAAGGTATCGAAGCTCTTTAACTAAGACCTGGTATTTTTTTGGCCTATATTGTGAAATAAGATTTTTCGTGCATAAAGGCCTGAATTCATAACCGCGCGCTCCTCTAATCCATTCGCGTGTGCGCTGCATGATTTTTGAACCGTTCCCCGTATTGGAGACTGAGTATACCCGAGGCTCCGTACAGCTCGCGGTATTATTGAACATTTGTTATTGCCTAGCAGAAATCCAATCAATCTGCACTAACACATCCTACGCAGGTTTGGTTGTCTTTATTCAATTCTAATCTTATGCACTAATGAATGGAGTGTTTAGCTTTTTATATAACCTTATTGCCCTTCTTGATGCGCTTTTCAACATGCGGGCCGTTTGCTAATTTGTCTGTTATTTATATAAACCGATCTCATATAATCCAAGAATCTGTTTTAGGAGTGATGGACCAATTTTTTACTCAACTCTAGCCAGACATCGTATCACGAGCTCTGTTATAGCAGAAGGGTACACGTTTAATTTTCTCTCCCCTCTCCTATACAGTTATTTTGTGGGGCCCACACCTTAAAGTAATTTTCGCGTTTTTACATTCACATCATGGCCCTCCTTGTCAATCTTTTCGCGTGCGTCGTGATGGCTTGGAAATTCTCTTTCAAGTCGAACTTTTTAAAGTTTTTATACTTTTTGAAATTTTACCACTACGTAAAAACAGCCCTTGGATAATTGGCAATTGCCGCCAGTGTCCTCTAGTGTAGCGACTACGTTGTCTTTTTACCTGCTTAAAATGCGCCTTGTCTGAATGTTTCTTGCAAGTCCGGTGCCAGCGTGGCATCCCATGGCATTTGCTCTACACATGTACATACCATGAGTACATCGTGACCGTTACTAGCTAACTGACTCTCCTAGGGTTCAAGATATGACCATTGATGTCTGTAGACGTTTTTATCCCCAGTTTGGGCAAGGCAAATTTTGATTCCATTTGTAATTTTTAACCCTGTCTCACACTTACTAGCCTATATTACTTTGGTTAGGTCAGGAAGTGCTAGTTTTATACTACGTACTACTATAGAATTATAGTATCATTATTTGTGATATTTGTGATCGGGTAGAGTTAACGATTGGATGAAATCCCGCCTAAAATCAGGGATATTTTACCCCGTTCCTCATTACGGTGCGAGTTGCCGGTGTTTGCATTAGTAGTATTGCCACATTGGGAAAGTATCGAGTCCGAAATAAACAGTTCGGGACATGATAATTGTCCCTTTGTTTATTAGGACTGGTAAGATACTTACCCAATGTGGCTCCCTGCCCTCCCGTTATCCCCCTAATAATCCCTTTTTTCCTATTCATGGAACGGGGAAAAGAGGATGATGGGAGGTAGGGACGTTGCCAGGTGGATTGAGGTTTAGTGCTCTGGGACGGGATTTCCAATTCAGTGTTAGTCTATAGGAAGTATTGAATTCCGCGGGTAAGGAATTGCATTAGTAGTATTGCCCACAATTGGGGTTAAGTATGCGTACCAGTTCTACATATAACCAAAGGGACAATTATCAGGTCCCGAAACTTTCTATGGCATGCCATCCACCTATGGTTAGCAGTGTCCCCATCTCATTCACCATTACTGGTTTTCATGTCTAATTATATTGTATTTGATTGTTTTTGATATTGAGATGATAAATTTGATTGGAATCAGTTTTGGGCAAGAATCTCATACCGTAACTGTGAGTGCAACCAAGTCATATCTGCATTTCATGGATTTTACAGGAGAAGCATTTTTCTGTGCATTCTTTTGTATTTCAATAGGGGAAATTAAGTTTACACAGGGATAAAAAGCAGTGATAAACTAATTTTTTTTAAATATCTTATAAATATATCATCTCCCACTTAAGGTCGACTAATTAAGAGTAATTGGCTAATTAATGGAGTAATTACACACATGATTTCCCGTGTCATGCAACAAACGTCGTAGTCTACCAGTTACGACTTTGTTGCACGACACGGGGGAAATTCAATTTTGAGGCAACATAAGGTCGTATCTACACCTAGTGTTACTTAGGCACTAATAACTCGCAATAAATGAGCCTAAAATAGAACTGTATGTTAAATCTGCGTATTCATTTTAGTTTGTAAAATTAATTAAGTACTGGGCGTAATATTGAGTGGAAAAAGTCATAACTACATTTTTTGATATGTTTTAAGGGTTTTGTGCCAAAATTAGCATCAATTAGCATAAATTTGGTAAAATGAAATTGCTCGTTCACAAAATATTTTGGGAGATTTTTTACTTATCACCTTAAAAACCTACTCGTCTTTACAATTGAAATAAAAGTCGTACACATACTAGTTTTCGCTCCCACCCCATGTCGGGCAACCAAGTCGTATCTACCAGTTACGACTTGTTGCACTCAACAGAAATTCATTTGAGTGCACAAAGTCGTATCTACACCTAAATAGGCCTATTAGCTTCATAACTCTGCCATTAAATTGCGACTGTCACCTGAAATGTATATCAACTTAAGCGTAATGATCTACTTTTTCATATATCTAAATAACTCAATTTCGCCAAAAATCTTGTCAGTTACGACTGTTGCTCTCACATAACGATATCTGCTGATGGTTTGGGCATGCTCTCCTGCTAAGGAGGGTATTATAGCAATTACCTAAGTCGGTAAATGGTATAACAAAAGGCGGCAACGTGATAGGGTCTTTGACACTACATGTCCATGCTCTCACAGAGATATTCGCTGAAGTGTGCCACGTAATGGAATTCGTTGCCACAGCAATCGGTCCCAAAAACAAATCACAAGGAATTAAACAATTTCATTGCATACTGCCATGTGTCCTTTGCTCCTGTGGTATGTTTAGACCGGTTGCTGGAGTAAACAAATCATATTTACGTGGCACTCTAAGCGAATTAAGGCCTGGTGAAAAGATCGTAGAATACAAAGCTATTCCATTATGTACGTGGTTCAGGGAAGGGTTTGCAGGAATGAGTTTGCTCAATAGTAACGATTTGGAGTCATATTACACCAGCGAAGTAGTCGCTCATCTGAAGAATATATTAAGAGGGCGCTAGTCAAAATATTTCTCTCTGCCGGTTTTCCGAAATCGTCCGCTTATAGGCAGCGGTGCTTGTAGACGCGATGTTACGGTATTACTCATGCTCCTGGAGCATATGTTAACAAAATAATAGGTATTAACGAAGACTCGTGTCACAGGCAGGGACGCGCGCGGACGTACGTAGGATTTCTTTTTGAGGGGGTTCGGAACTTCCAGAAAGTGGCCCATTTTGATATAAAATTGGATCGATTAAGCCAAATTAATTGCTACGAGCTTATTGAGTTGCAAAAAGATTGGGGGAGACGGGTCGAGCTAATATTTTAAAACTCCTAGCGAGACCAATTGATATTGGGCGGGAAATCATCCAATGTTATAATTATTCTTTTTGTTTTGCGATCCGATATTTTCCCACATTGGATCCTCAAAAACATACTATGGAGTAAAAGTGGACTAACTTTTTTAACATCTCATTGAAAAAGTGGACTTTAGGTCACCTTTTACCATAAAAATTAGCAAAAAAATGAACCCATGTTACCCCTTTTGTGGAATTTGACAGCATCCCCTCGCACACCCCCCCCCCCGGCCCCACGGGCCTGGTCGCATGTGTGGTGTTTGACAGGGGTAGACTTATAGTTCGCCGTACTCATGTCCGGCTACAACGGTAAAAAATAGGGCACTGAATTCAATTGACTCTTCTCGCAACATTTGTTTCACGGTTTATTCCGTTGTCATCTATAGAGCCAGGATTGTGGTTGCGGGCGGACTATCATTACTTTCACAACTGTGTGGAGATTCCGAGAGTCCCCCAGAAACATGCACGGATTAAATTAAACCATGACCTTAAAGACGAGGCTCTTGGTTCATCCATGGACCTAGTAGAGAAGAGGACCTTCAACACAAAGAGGGTTCTAATAGATAGTGAGGCAAAACGTACGTAATCTTTCGAAATTCATCGTCTCGCATGTTTTGGACCACAAAGAGAGAAGGAAAACGAGTACCAACAATCGAAAGCAATGGCTGCCTCCGCCATTCTTTCCAAATACTGTGGGTGCCGCTTCGCATACACTAATCGGTAGTGATAAAAATTGATGTGTTAGAGGTGGCCAGGTTGTAATAAGAGTGCACCAGGATCATTGTGCATCAGAACGATCACTCTTTTTTCTCATAATGCAATGCGCGCTTAGGTGAAAAGATTTATTCCTTGAGGCGATTTAAATCAAGACGACTGACTTGTCATTTTCATTTCGATTGTGTGCCATTGGTAGGACAAATTTTAACCACCCAATAGTAGCACCCCCCGTCCAACAACTGATATTTTGTAGGGCGGATTGTTTTTGTATCGAAAATTGACATTATGTGTTTATACAAGCACCCAAACTATAATTATACCGTGCAATATTCCAAAATGTCATCGCCCAGACGGACGACTGTTTTGAATGGCTTCACCCCCTTGCTACAACCCTAGTTTCAAAAACCCTATCACGTTGCCGCCTTTGTTGTTATTACTTCCCACATGGTCCCATTCACATGTGTGGCAGGTTGATAAGTCCTCCGGGCTCACGTCCGGAACAATGGTGAACAATAGTGAAATCGATTCAGTTGACTCGTCACGCCACATTAGTTTCAGCACTTTATCCGTTGTCTATGGAGCCGGACTATGAACTGCCGACTATTATACTTTCACACCCGGCTTACTGTAATTGCGATAAATCACCCTCTTAGAGCTGGGATCAAGGACATCGTTCCGGTCCCACTACACTCTCAGCTTTGACAACCTTTGGTAGTTAGTATGGGATCCTCTAGATAATGTGTGTGTCAAATTGTGGTGGTCACTTTTCAATATGGGCCCAATTAAGTTTCACAGGGGCCAAACTTTTAAATTATCTCCATTCATGTTGAAATGTATGCCATATTGTCACAAGTCATAAGGATTACAAATATGTATAGTTTGTACTCTATGACATTGGTTTTAGAGTTATTGGGTAAAACAATGGCTAAAAGTGCAAAAAAGGGCAATTTCCATTTGTAACAGGGGTCAAAATCAGAAGTTGCTCCATTTTGGAAAAAATGAAACAAATGTTCATCTAGTCTTATTTGGCAAAATAATGAATAGTTTGTAGCATCTGCAATGCAATAGTTTGTGCATGCATGTGACAAAGTATGTCATGGGGCAACATCATCCAATGGCATTGACCTTTCTTGACCTTTATCTCGGTACGGAAACGTTAACATAATCAAAACTACTTTTGGGGATCCCTCATTCCTCAGGCAATAATTTCCAAGCATTTAAAATATAATCAGAGTACTTTCAATGTTGACCCCTGTACAAATGAAGTTTGACCTTTTTTGCACATGTCAGCCATTTTTAACCCCAAACTCTAAAAACAATGGTCATATATGGTACAACTATACATTTTTGAATCCTTTTTGAACTAGACGGACAATATGACATACATCTTCAACTGATGAAGTCATTTAAAGTTTGAACCCCTTGCAAACTTAAATTGGCCCTATTGGGGAAAGTGACCCCACACTTTGACACCACTACTAACCCGTTGCATTGGATGTAGAGAGTCCATACTAACTACTAAGGTGTCAAACCTTTGATGTAGTCGGCCATGAACGACTCCCTTAATAAGGCCCCTATGAATTCTGCTCCTGCTCTATCTCACAGAGGGCTGACTGGCTATGGCTTTTTGGAAAGTCGCGCCGGGCATACTGGTAAAGTTCAGTCCCGTCTTAATTTGCATGATACCAATGAGGATAATTGACATCATCAAATTGCAATGGTGCAATGAAGAATTAAAGATCATAAAAATTATGTTCAGAAAACAATGGAAAACGTCCCAACATAAGCATGCCATTTCATCATTTCTCTACCTGAGCCATTTTTTGTAACACCACACCGGAAGGGGTACCACCCCCTTGAATTTTCCTTATTGAACATCCAATTCCCATAAATTTGTACCATACACAGTGTAGCTTAGTTTCTTCTTTCTATTGGTATAGCACATGTGTAGAAACCAATTAGGACGTACTAAGACGTCCATAAAGGTAAGTAAGTATGAACATACTGCATATAGGGAGAATGATATTTTGCAAATTTCCAGGTTCAAACAATATTGTAACAAACATTTTTCCATCAGGTGGAGTCCAAAATGAGCCCGCATGCAATTGGATATTGCTAGCAAAAATTCCCCCGTACTGCAATGTGTATCTATGGAATTTGCAGTGGCTTACTTGTGCGGAACTTTAAACGTCATTATGGGACAATGCCTAGTAATGTTGGTATTCGTTTGATATCAAAGGACGGAGGAGGACCTGTGTTAGCTATTGCTACCAAAATCAGTATCTGTGATATTCTGTGTCCGGTACTAAGCGTGTTCGTATTCCTCCTCCTCCTCTCCGAAAGGAGGGTTAGTCCAGTCTACCAACTAATATCATCTCCTTGTTTTATTTAGATGTTTTTCACGTCCTTCTCGACCGCTTTTTTATGCCGAGTCTGAATCCGATGCCAGACGAGAAACCTGAGCATTTTTTGTCAAACTCAAAAAAAATCACAATGGCCACCATTAAACATTCATTGTTGTTCACTCAAAAGTTGTAATTTTTCAGCTTGTTTCGTTAAAACATTCATTGTGACCAATTAACATATGATTCTGGTAGAAAACAATTCATATGGCCGCCAATGCAATGTGATCGTGATCTACTTTTTGATTGCAGTTTGGTGATTTGGTCATCTTCCTGAGTTGGTCAGTCAAGAATTCCGTAAAACCATAATCTTTTTGAAAAATGTGATTATAAATTCCTTCATTATACATCCAAAATGGCTTCATATCTAAAATGCTTTTGATAAATTTGTCTATCCTAGTACTGCAATGTTTGTAATTCCATCGATCAGTTTACATGTCATTAGGTAATCAGAGCAATCGATACATGTAAGACCGAACCAAATGGGTATCCAATATGGCTGAAATGTCACATTCATTAAGCCGGGCGAAAATCCGATCACTAATAGGTCCAAAGATAACACCGGTCTCTTGGTTTTGGTAGGTTTAGGCTTCCATTGGCAATCCATATTGGGATATTGTGAATCGGACTCAATGACCTTAAGATAATTCCCTTACTGGATTTTGGGATTGTTAATCCAACTAAAAACCAAAACAATATATATTTAGCCTACGCGTGAGTGCTGGCCTTTACTGACTGACTCGTGCAGCCATATCTACTGATCTTATAGAATTCCATCTGCAGATAATCATCACGTTTGGTCATGTTATGATATCTTAGCTCTTCTGCTTGGTTAAGGATATGCATTATGCATTACACTCTTGCTATCATGTAGTAATGAAAATTTTACCATTGTGTAGCCATCTGAACATGTAATGGTTGAGTGATACATTATCAAATTATTGAAAGCTATTCATAAGGTTCAATCAACATCTTGATTGCTAAAGTATAAGTGTATATACCAAGTTAACCATTCAACGGTGAGAAGTAGATAAATAGCAAGATCTTTGTTGTATCGGCGGCCATATATGAATATTCTAATTAGGTTTTTAATGCATATTTTAATTGGTCACAATGGGTTTTTGACTAAACAGGCAAAAAACAACTTTGGCAATTAACAGATGAGATTAGTGTTTTGGTGGTCATTTTGGATTTGGAGTTTCTTCGAAAAATGCTCAAGTTTTTCATACTGGCATAAATCGGATTCAGATTCAGCGGATCAAATTGGAACCGTTGAAATAAAGTAATATAACAAGCAAGGGTCTGTAGCATGGACGGGGGGGGGGGGGGTGATTTGCACCCCTTATCCATCACATGGTTAATGACGGGGTTGGCGAGATTTTTCACCATAAATGGAAGTATAAAACTAAGGATCTGGTCAACAACGGTGAGCATTTGTTCTTTCTCATTCAGAGTTATCTAAATCAGTGGAAAACGTGCAAAATGTTGCATATTTCCGATACCCGATGAAGCAACGAAATAAATATTTTTGCTTTTATCCTAATAGTCCAGCTCTTGGCGTAGACTATGAAGAACGTTGTCACGTAAGCTCAATCACAAAGCAAATGTTTCGTGAAAGCTTTATCTATTTTGCAGGTTATCCATGTTATTTTCATTAAAAGCAAAACAGAGCACAGAGTTAGAGAATAAAGGCTAGCGGTCGGACATCCATCTTGAATTGGCGAGCTCACTGGTGGACCCTTAGATGTTTACCGCCCAAGCCCATTACTAAATAAGAACTTACGGACACAGGAAAAATTGCACTGTCTCGTTTGATTTCGCCTGGCCGACCCTCGGAATATAAAATGATCATTATTATATCCAAGAACATCGTCAGGCATGTGTGTGTTCAGGAAAAGTTTACGCCGTCGCAGAGATTAAGCACGGTGTTTTTTGCAGATTTCCAAAATGGCTTCCAAAAATAGCGGGGCTATAGAGAGGTGACATTCAATGTTTATTAAACACAAGTGTAGGCACATGGTCTACTGACACGTTAAAGGTGCGAAGAATGCCCATGCAGTTACAACATTCATTAGCCTTATCACGCCTGATTGAGCGCGAATTTTAAGCACAAGCCATGCCGATGCTCATGGCATATGCCCGCAGTGCTTTGTTCGTTGCCCCAGGCGTTGACGTCATATGTCAACTCATCTACAGCATGTTCGTAGTTTTTAACACAGTAGTGCACAGTTGTATATTTTATTAGGATGGAACTTAGACCTCGGTAGGTGCGAAAATAAGCGTGTCGTGCCCATCCTAAAAGAAATAACCGGGAAACAGGTCCAGAGGCCTTGAAACAGAAAAGTGAGATCGATTGTGCAAGCCTGTACTTTGGTGTAGGGAATGAAATTTCAGAAAATGCAAAATAGTTGAGAAAAAGTGACTGTTAAAGTTTAAAGCCTAAACACCTGGTATACACTTGTGATCAATTTTGACAAAGCTCTTGCTAATAGGTATGACCAACACCATCCACTCGCAAATAAATGTAGTACTTATTTTGTCGATTTCAGTAGATGTTCATATTCTATAGAAAACGTATTTCGGCCAGCATGGCAAACCAACGACATTAATCAAAATAAAGTACAACACATACATAATGCATAAGTAACACAAACCAATTTTTAAATTGATTGAGGAACGGCGTAAGTGCCTTCATGGTCACTACATGACCTCGTTGTACTTTCAAAATCAAAAGAAAACTCATTTTCACCAAAATGTCAGTTAAGAGTTTGTTGCATTCACATTACGAAATATTCTTGTCAACGTATCGTGATTACACCAATGGTTACGTCCAAAGAATATTTCACCCGCCATGGGAATTCCGTAACCGTTTTGTTAAAGGAGAACCTGTATCAAGAATAACTTTCACAATATACGCTATAAAAACAATTATTGATCACATATGGAGTGGTTTCATGGGAAAACGGAATTATAATAACCATAAAACGAATTAAAAGCATTTTGTCTGACCACGCGCTATTTGAAATTCGCGCTACTGTAGATGGGATATGTGTTTGTGTTATGCGATACGGACGGCACAGTAGCGTCATACATCTTCACGCATGATGCTTTCATAATGTATATTTCCTATGGCATGTATGACCTAAACGTGCCGGTCGCATCGCATAACACGTTATACACTAGCGCGATTTTTAAATAGCACATGGTCATACTAGATTGTTTAATTCATTGTTAGGGTTATATAATCCCTTTTTTCTATGAAACCACTCGATATGTGGTCAATAATTATTTTATAGTGTATATTGTTTAATATTATTCGTTGTACGGGTTCTCCTTTAACACAGGGTGTGCATGTTCTAAAAGTGACATAGCCGGAGGTTGGAGTCTAACACCCATACGGGATGATATAGCCCTCCAACACCCATGTTTCAGACAGCCCGCCAAATGCAGGACACGCCAAGAAAATGTAAAATGGTTACATACATAAAGGCTCCGAATTGTGATTGCTATTGAATAAGGGGCATTACACTATTCCAGGGGTTCCCAATAGGCGGCCCGTGGGCAAAATCAGGCCCGCCAACCATTAATTTTTGGCCCTCGACTTGCTCTAAAATATAGAGGGACACACAAGAATTTCAGGTGTATTTGGCCCTCAAGCAGGGAACTTTCAAACATGTTCGGCATTCTCTGGTCCTTCAGCTAATATAATTGAGACCCCTGCACTATTCTGTTTCAGTCATTTCACTTTGTCTTATTCGTAACGATATAACGGTTTCAAGGTATGATAGTAAGGCTGTAGAACTAAAATCACATGACATGAGACAGAAAAACATTCATTTGGATTACTCTTTAAAAATAGTTCAATTAGTTGCATTATGGGTTTGGTTCGTGCACATTCGCCATTACAAAGAATTTGCAGGATTATCATGGTTGCATATCTAAATAGTCCGTGTTGATTGACTCCCCGGCTTCGAATGCTTCGTTTGAGATCCACTAGCACGATTAGAACGGCCCTGTAATCCTATCATTGAAGTTTGACCAAACAATAGCTCTTGTTTTCTTCTCTCTCACAGTATTTGAAATTTTCCTCTAGTCTTCTTCCCTCTCGACCGCTACAACGCTGTTGGCCCGATTGCTAACCCCAAAACCGGCGAAACGATCACTGGAGCCGGGCAGAGGTACTTCGTTATCTCCGGTTGGACGCAGCATTGTGAGGGGCTGCTGCGCCTTTGGGTGTGGAAATCGTGATTGCTTGCGTCGATGGTTTTGATTTGGTTTGTGTCTGATCTGTGCCAGAGGACTCTAATGTCTTTGGTGTGGATTTCCGTTTGCTCAGCAATAGGGTTTCAGTTGTTTCTTCTCCTGAATGCTCTCCATTATTCTCTATGTTTTGGGCTAATGCTGACGTTTGTTCCGTCTGTGCAGTTGGAATTTCACACATATTGATTGTTCAAGGCGCCAAACACGTAACCATTAGCTCCTTCTCTGTTAGGATTGAAAACAAAGAATGCCACGTGTCAATTATCCAAAAAATCGACTTAAACTTACAATCTGTCAAAGATTGCTGGCAAAAGATGAAGCCTAATTTATCCTATGTACTTAAATGCATTTCTGCAGGGAATGGCCATGACAAATTGCAGACCCCAATCCTACAGCTTTATCTAAGAATGGTGAGCTATGTTAGATTTTGGATGATTCACTTTCGTAGACGTCAATTTCGGCAAAAACACGTATGCCTCTTCAAATGATTATCTCATGTGGGCTGTGTGTCGAGAGGAAGAGTAAAGTATGTTTCACGCAATAACATTTGACCAAAAACTCAACTGGCAACCAGATGGGGTGCTCCCCCCTTACCTTAAGATTGACGGCACTTGCCTGTGCTACTCAGGTGCAGAGTATGCCGCCCTGTATGGGAAAGATCACCCATGCCAGGAAAGCTTGATCCACAGCGTAAATGCCTCCTGCCATCTTATCAGAGGATGCCTCCGTCCAACCAACGGAAAACTTGTACACCCTAGCAGGAATTGCTCCACAGACATCCGTCTATGTGTAGCCGAGCATGCAAGAGCGTATCTGCCAAGTATCCAATGGGAAGCGAGGCCCTATGTCTGACAGATACCTGCTGCCAACCGCCTTAAATCTAGAGAGAGTTTCTTAGCAAAGTCCAACCTCTTGCAACAGTCTCTTAAGTAGGTAAAGAGAGTCGCCTGTGGAAAAAAGACTTGCCATCAACCAAGTACCATCTACTGGTATTGAACATGATGAGCATCTCCTCTCCCACCTGGATGGAGCTGACTCCCATGGGCTGAATGGCGATGCCTCACTAGATTGCTAACAGAACTGGCCGATCTAATGTTTTCCTGCAGAAGTGGGGCTATGTGGAAGCAGACCAGGATACTACCTCTGTTTGTGGAAAACAGCACCACAGACATGGAACACCTCTTGGTCTGCCCACTGCTGGAGCAACAAAATGACACAAACAAAGGACCTTGCGGAATTCAGTGAAGCAGCCAGACGTTGTACCCATTTGTGGCTGGATCATATTTGAGAACCACAGTGTTTGGACACGATAAGAAGAAGGAATATGTGTGGCTGTTAGTCCAAGCTACAGATTCAGGAGATAACAGACGTGAAACCTTGAGCATTTTTGTAGAAAACGCAAAAAATCAATGGCCACCAAAACACAAATTCATTCATCTGTTGATCACTCACAAAGTTGTAATTTAAGTATTGGGGTTGTTTTCTTTGTAAAGTGTCCTGATCGCGTCTGCTTTGACTTGCTGTTTGGTAATTTGGTATCTATCCTGATGTCTTGACAGTCATAGAAAATGTATGAAAAGTAAAAAAAATAAAAATATTTTTCAAAAAATGTGAGTATAAATAAATCCTTCATATATAATCCAAGATGGCTTCGTATACTAAGATGACTAAAATTGATTAATGTGTCGAACCTTGTCTGCAATGTTTGTGTATTCACTGTAAGTCCAATCAGATCAGTCTACACATACCAGTTAAGGGCAGATAAAGATGTCATGCAAAGATTTTAATCCCATATGGCTGGAAAGGCACAAGCTTCGTAAAAATTGATCACTAATAGTCTCAGAGATCCGTGCCTCTTTGTTTGGGTAGTGTATGGTAAGGCGTCCGGTCCATTGGCTCCATATTGGGGATATTTGGATGAATTACGACTCAATGACACACATACAGCTATCTTTACTACTGGGGTTTTTGAAAAATGATAACTAAACCCCAAAATATATATTTAGCTACCGTCGTGAATGAATTACTGACCTTTACTACTTACTTACAGCCATCTTGGAGGCTCCATCTTGGGTGCCATCTTGCAGATATCAATCACTTTGTTTATTTTGGATATCTAAACTGCTGCTTAATGATATACACAAACAATAAGCCTTGTGCAAAAACATGGTGCAATCAAAAACCGATTTTTTCATAATTATCTATCTCAATATAAATAAACTAAAGTCGTATTGTACACTCACATTAAAGAGAAAACCCATGCTTTCCATGATTTTTTTGTTTCATCTCATTTGCTGTTTCAATCGAGATATAACTCCAGATTACTGCGGAACCCAAAAATCGAGTTTTGCCACTTTCTGGTTGAATAAAAACGGTGAATGAATTTGTTAAACAATATTATGCACTGAGCCGATATGAACCTCTTAAAAGGGATTAACTTCATAAGGAAACTCTAAAAGTTTACTTAATGGTGGAATTATGATCAGTAAGGTTCTGGCTTTAAGATAAGTGAATAACATTCAACTCACTGTGTTCTTGTTAGAAGAGAACCATGAGCGTACAGCGGCGTACAACAACCTGTAGGGGAGTTGTATGGTCCTGGAAGTATCCATAACGCAAATTCTCCACATTTTGAGACTTGATTTTTTATTGACTTCAATAATTAGTAAATGCACAAAGATAGTGCAATATTCTAAAACCATTTCTTGGATTGGAGTGTTTATTTTTGGTTGAATTACCATTCCTCTGGCATGATTTTACAATACCATTTTGAAATAAATCAAAAGTCCCATTTCATTGACGTGCAATAAATATTTGTATTGTCTTTTAGTTATGAAAAAGATGAATGTTATCATGAACTGATTATGTTGACTATTAAACTTGTGTCGATAAAAATAGACTTCTTTTGTTTCCTTATTTTGTTTTGTTTCTCTTGTCAGTTGCAATCTTTTTTTGAGGTTTAAGACAGGATGGCCAACTGGGCGAAGCAACCTCATGCCCTTGCATAAAATGGCACAAAAATTGATTTGGTGTTACCGCATAATAATAAGTGAGTCTATCTCTGGATGACAAAAGCCAAAATAAGGATGAAACAAAACACATGGAGGAAAGCCTGGTCTTGTTCTTTAATATTATGCAAGTAAGAAGTAAGAATGACTTATTTTGAAATTTCATAATTTTCTTACATTTTTTTTCTGATTGTCACATTTTTTTTTCCTTTTAGACAGGATTACAGTTCGTGGCTATATGTAGCTATGCTTTTTGCCATTTTGGAACCATCTTGAATGATACCCTATTATGTTCTCGGCCCACTGCTTTTTTTTTTTAATTTTTTAGGTTTTTTCTTTTTTTAATTAAAAAGTTTGGTGATTTCCTTCATGCGAAGTACGGAGATGATACCCAAAATGGGATAAACACCTTTACCTTTGACCTTTTCGGTCCATATTCACAAAGAGTTACATACTGCATCTGTCAACACTAAAACTGGTGTTAATCTTGATGGTGTTATTTGGAGGTGTTAATTAGAGCTGTGTCAGGTGAAATGATATAGCAAAGTTAACTTAAATGGAATCCTTTTTTTTTTTTTTAAGATTAAATACCCATTGGAGCCAGTGAGTGTGTTTGCATTGAGCATTGTGAGTTACCAGAGCTCACCATATCAACCCAGTTGGGTTTGTACTGGAATGGAATTGTCTGGAAATGCAGTGACCACCTGTTTATCCATAATCCTTTCTGGGTGCTCTGAGCCGGGTAAACTTCCCTTGTTTTTTAGATCTCAAGCAGCACACATGGTTTGGCTAACTTGTGGCAAGTAAAAATTTGTAGGCTGCACTTTGCCGGCGCATCAAACCATGCTAACTAAATGTGTTTAGCTTGATGTGGGGCAATTAGGTGTTTATGTGGTCGGGGTGAGTTGCTGACAAGGACATAGCCATGACACAACACCAGCCTGCGGATGCCACCTGAACTGCTGTTTGCAAGTCATTTATTTATGGATCCTATTCCACCATTACCATTTACGTTGAAGTTGGCAAGATTTTAGTTGACCAAGACATGGCAAGGCACAGAACACAGTATTTTCTTACAACTCTAACTGCATCTTAAGTTGGGACTCATGTGGACAATTTTATTTCATCAAGGGTGTACGTCCTACATCATCTACTGGAAATATTTTCTTCTATGTGTGACTGTTGGACTTGCATGTTTGCAGGATACCGGTAGTCATATTTTAAAATTAATGGTGCACCAATTTTAAGGTTTAAATTTAAGTTAAGCAAATCGGAAACTTGGGTAAAAGGGGTCTGTTTATTGTTTTCTATGTTTTTGGAAAGGATATCTGTCATGCAACCCAATTGGTCAGTCTAACATATCAGGTTAACTTCATGCACAATGTTGCATTAAAAGCATATCTCTGCTCTTAATTTTATAATTAAAATTATATCAAATAAAATAATTATTGAATATCAAAGTTGTATTTTATTTTTTTTTTGGTAAAATAAATTATATTAAAATTTCAAATCACGTTTTGAACTGGTCAGTCTGCATTTACTTTAGCATCGTTTTGAGTTATATTTAATGTATCGCCCTAACAGGTGACAAGGATAACACTGATCGTTTTCAACATATCTAAATGGCTAAGACAGCACTGTTGGTGGACCTTTCTTTGTAGATCACAGCGTATATAGTTTTCAGATGAAATAACAAAAACATAACTCTTTAATGTCGTTAAATTAACACCAATCCATGATGTTTCATTAACACACACAGGTGTGTCTACTCTTGAAGCCAGACCAGTGTTAATTAACACCAGTAGAATCCATTCAACACCAGTGGTGTTGAGACAGAAGCAAATCAACCCCAAGGTGTCCACAAGGAATTTGACACCACAAATACCTCAGCTATGATGTCAATGTAACACCCAGAAGTGTCCTATTGATGTATGTACACAGACCTTGTGTTTACATTTACACCAGTTGGGTGTTTATGATTATCTTTAAATTGCCTCATGAGCCGGGCCAGTGTTAATTGACCACCCATGGTGTTAATTGTTGCAATGCAGACCAGTGTAGAATTATATTCCGCCGTACTCATAATCCAGCTACAACGGTAAAGAATAGGGACTCAATTCAGTTCATTTCCCGCAACAGTAGTTCACGCTTTATCCTTATTGTCTATGAAGCCCACTGTGGCTCCCGGCGGACTATCTCTTTCACACCGGGTCAAAAAGTATTCTGTCCCACCATAAAAGCCCTTTTTCCTTGCTTGACATGAAAGTTGTTTGCATTTATTTGAAATTTGCATTTTAAACTTTTGACATTTAATTTTGACCTAGACCAGGTCAGAATATTCAAATTTTCTGTAGCATTCAAAAATCATTTCTTACTCGCCACTCGCTGGACATGGGGGTGAAAATTGCACTTTTATACAAAAATGCCAATTTTGACACGAAAACATACAAACATGTATTTTAAGCATAAAATTGGTATTGGATAAACTATTGGAGTATTTTTTGGTATCAGATTAAAGGTAATTAAAATGTTGGATGATAAAGTATATTAAATACCCATTCAATTGCAAATAAGGTAAGAAAAAAGCTAATTTGGTGACAAATCCCTTTTATGGATTTTCATTTGTTCAATGTCGTGGAATTGACATATTGATGTTAAACTTAAATTTGTATACTAGCATGAAAGTTCATCTGTGTTGGTAAAATACTGTGGTAGAATCAACTTTTTGTTCTCAACACACAAGAACTTTGTCATACCTGGCATTTTCCAGTTGTCATCACTACAATTTCATAATCAGAATGACCCGATTCTGAGTTTCAGGACCTTTTGGACATGTGATTTCAAACTTCCAAGAGTCTACGACCCGATTTGGTTGAATCAACATTGTCCAAAAGGGTCATGAACTCAGAATCGGGTTACTCTGCTGATGAAAGTTTAGTGATGACCACTGAAAATTCCAGGTATGACAAATTTTCTTTGTGTTGAAACAAAAGTTGAATCACCCTTAAAATTTGTTATAGTTATTGTAAGAAATAATTCTTCTCCTATTAAAAGCCCTTTGTTCAATGGAAAAAGTGAAATTTAAGTTGGAATACACTTTTTACCAAAATCTTAATTTTCTACAACAAAAATTTCGAATGTGTATTTTGCCAAAGACGCCTTTTGACAAGCCATTGATGTATTTTTTCTGTCAACTGAAGGTAAATTTTATTATTGAATGACGATCAAACTGTAATTAAAGTGCAAATGCATGTGCAAAAGGGCGCTAAATTTGGTAAAATATCCCGTTTTATCATTTTTAAAAGGATTTTTGTTTTTCTAATGTCATGGAATTGATTGGTTGGATTGAAACCTAATTTGATTAGTTGTTGTAGAAATATTATTCTGACTATAAAAGCCGCTTTTCAATGGAAAAAGTGAATTCGCGGTGTAAATGTCATTTTTTTGCCAAAAAACCATTGTTACAGAAGAATCGTCAAAATGTTAACAATAATACATTAGCCAGACATTTAAAAACGAAATTCATTATAAAAATACTTTTACCTATATTTTTATGCTGTGCACTCAATTAGAGGTTGGATTTGGACACCAAAATCAATGGCTTGTTAAAATGACTGCCTAAAAATCCAAATGGCGGTCAAAACCTGCCTTTTTTGAACTACAAAATCTACAAAATCATGTACATTGTACATGAATTTGTTAGCCATCTGATTTTCCAGCGGTTTTAAGAAAATCGGTTGCTATAGTTAATGTAGTATAACTAATTGTAATAACACCATTTGGAGAACTAACATTCCCAACAATACAGTTAAAGTAATACATTACTGCGCTTAACCGAAATATCAGCCATTTGAATTTGTTCGCCTGCCATTTTGAGAACAATGATTAGCCCTGTATGCTTTCTTGTAGTAGCTCAACAATAAGTTTACAATGCATCAGTTATATTACGATATATCCTTAAGAATAAACTTAAGGAATCCCTCAATGTTATTAGCGTTTTGTGGTGGCCATTATGATTTCTTTCGATAATTGAATTTCACTTTGGTCAAAGCAAAGAGGCAATGTGTTTGTACTTAACAGGAAATTAAGATTTTTGTGTGACGGAAAAAATACGGTTTTAGCCATTTTTAAGTAAGAATTTGTATTTTGGCCGCCATATTGTTGGGGTTAAGTCAAAAATCAGGGGGGCCCAAAAGCTTTTTCAGCTGTCTTTGTCACATGGTGAGGTTTTCTCATTCTAGTCTTGACAGATGCTACATTTTGTACTACGCAAATGCAGGTTTGGGGAAAATACACCTGCCAATGAAATTAGGTTGTATAAGTCTTTCTGCACAGATCTGAGTGTAGGCTTTTCAGCAACTAGCTTCAATTCTTTGGTAACAAGATGAAATGATGCCCAATGCATCATGGTTATTCGTAGAGTGTCCTTTTTTACAACTGCATTCTAATTCGATTTCGATTCCATACAACAGTCATGGCTTAATTTTAATTCTGACCTTAACCCACTTTTGCATTGTCAAATGCTTCATCTTTTGCTATTGGCTTCCGTGGCGATAAAGGAATTGCCATTGCTGCGGTCACTTGAAAAACTGAAAATTTGAATTTTTCTGACAATAATTCAATACTGCTTTCAGAAATAAAGTGAGGAGACGTAACTCCTCTTGACTCCTCATAATTATACATCAATGAATACCCATAGAATGAATATGTCTATTTAAAACATCATGATTTAAATTTTCCTTTGTGTTATTTTCTACACATTAAAATTTCCAATAAACTGCTGAACCGGTAATGCTTAATCGATTAAGGCACCAACAGATTCATCAGGATGTAGCAGATCATCTCCTTACCCCCACTCAACTTAACGTAACCTGGTGTACAACATCCCTGAATCGAGCTCTCCAATAATCATGTCTCCCTAGGAGTTACCTTGGACCGCACTCCTCTTATAATAATCCACATTAAAGCAATATTACACATTTTTTGAAGACCGCCCCCATTTAAAAAAAAAAAAATTGAGATTTTACACACGGTTGCATTGGTTAACTGGTAGTAAACCATACCTGTGATGGGTAAGCTCGAAAATGTCTGTGTCACAAACGAAGGAATCTCGGGAATCTCCGATACAAATTCCCAAACGGGCTGCTGGAACGGCCTTCCAATGTGAAATAGCCGGGAAATAGCGCCGTGGACGTGTCTACGCTCATCCATTAGTTTTTGTTTTTATTGGTTTCAGGCAAATCAAGTTAAGGTTTATTTTTTCTCGAGGTGGCACTATTTCATCACGGACGGACATAAACGTAGCATTTCCAGCTCTGCCGTTAAGTCCACCCTGGGATCCCAATTCTATTACCAAAATCGCTTATTTATGATAATACGCCATTTTGTAGCATTCTCGTTCGCAGGTATGTTTCCTAATACAATCGACAACGTAACTGTGGCCAAAATATAAATTTTTGAAAATTGGGGCGCTTCTTCAAAAAATGGCCATTAATTGCTTTAAGATGACGAGTAAAGTTTTTCAACACAATAACATCTTGAGTAAACTCACTGGGTGCTCGCCACATACCTTAAGATCGACGGCACTGGCCAGGCTGGCTACTCATGTGCAGAGTAATGCTTGCTCTGTATGGGAAAGATCAACCTCATACCAAGGAGCTTGACCCAGAGTTTTCGGAAACTAGAAATAGGCCCCTAGATGCCTTGGTGTTTACGTCTGTGCCATGAAGGGGGCTACCTGTCAACATTTATAGATGTTGGGCGCATCCGGGGGGGGGGGGGAGAAGCAGATGGGTATAATACTGAGATATCCTGCATAATAGGAAATTTGCACATTATATGAAAATTCCAAACAACTTCCAAGGGCCCTGTTGTTTGTTGAAGGTCATGCTGAATGGATTTCATGTACTGCTACATGTCTTTGAAACTGGTTTGATTGCACATAATTTTGTGTTATTTTCCTGTGCTTGGAGAATGATTGTTGTTGATGAAGGATTCTGGTTGGTGAGAGGATGCATTACACCATACGGGGAATGCACCCTCTCACCTACTGATTGATGTTGGAAGTGAATTTTGGGATTAAGCATCACACAAAAACGGATTCATGATGGTCGATCAGATTTTTTTTTTTTCAATTCTCTTAATGATTGTCACTATGTGATGATGTTTACTGTCACATGATGATTACGCACTATACTTCATTACTTATCGGAGTTTCAGAATTCTGCACCAGATGTATGCAGTATTTACTGTTCGGTGTAAATTAATGACCGATTTTTCCGGTATTTTGGGTATACTTTGGCGTTACAAATCAACATTTTTCATGTTGCAGACCGTGCTGAAGTTGGTACGAGATAACCATGAATATTGACAATGTCACGAGTTTTAAAACCCATTCCTTTTCACTAAATAATCATTTACCGTTTCGTCTGCGCAATGGTTTCACCGCAAGCGCAAAAGCGTGCATATTTTCCCGCGCAAAATGACACAATTCCGGGAAAACAGCCGCATTTCCAATTTCCCTGTTTGCGAATTTTTGGGCGTTACGCAAATGCGGCCCACTTTTTTGTATTTTTCGCTTGGATTATGTTACACTATCCCTTCATGTAATTATTGAGTTTTAATTTTTTTTTAAACGGGTCAATACCTCATAACCAACCTTTGGCAATGGAACGATTTATTAGCAGAAATCCATTATTTTTATTTTTTTTATTTTTTTTATTTTTTTTATTTTTTTTATTTTTTTTATTTTCACATACCACAAAGATACTCGGCAAAAACACAACAATACGTGTTTCTAATGAAGGTGTCATAATATTGCTGTCATATTTGATTTTTGTAATTTGGCTTCGTCAAATCCTGCATTTTGTCGTCCAGTTCAAAATCAATGACATGAACGTTTATTGCTCTAAATTTTATATTTATATATTTCCAACACCAGGTCGTCAATTTGACCTCTATGTTATTGTGGCTATTACCATGTACATATGTACGGATTGATGATTTCACATTGGGAAATTCAGTCTCAGAGTTTATTTTTTTACATACTATGTCTGACGACAAGGTCTGCGTAATAGGCGGCCGAGCTGTCGAACCTACTTGCTTGCCGGCTTGCAGTGGCGTAACCAGACCTTTGCAAATGGGGGGGGGGGGGGCAGAAGGGTGCCAGACATTTTTTGAGGGGGCTATGTGGGTCCTTCTCATAGACCCTGTTCACAAAAGGTTCTTCATTTGGGGGGGCAGAGGGGGCAAGGGTTCCGTTTGGGGGGGGGGGGCCGCCCCCCTGCCCCCCGCTGGTACGCCACTGCCGGCCTGCTTGTCGATTCTGTCTGAAGTTTGAGGCTTTCATCACAAGCACCGGATTTAAATTATAACTAAAAAATGTCCCATCTGCCACTTTGCTATCATTTATATCATTATATTTATTTAAAAGCCCTCGGGCTCGCGAGAAAGTACCTCAACCTTGAGGCCCTTGTCTTTCTATCATGTCTACGTCTTCTCCGAGTCTACATCACACTACATGTTGTCCTCGCTCTGATCAGCGTCAACTTCGTTGAAACTTTGCCGGAAAACTTTACAACATGCGGGCTGTTGTAACTTGTTGTAGCGTAAGCCAGTGAAATGTGGATTTTCCGCGTGTGCAGATCTGAATAAAAAGTAAATGTATGGATACAAATAAGATTGCTCTCTTTTAATGGTATGATATTACTACTACGGCACTACGTGTGCGTACTAACTACATACAATAGCAGTCTCTCATTTGGTCATGGCATGGTTGGTAATATAGTAATAAGTCTAGCACTCTGGTATAACGACTACTTCGGCTTCCACTACTGCACTCGCCACTAGGCTTTTTAGGTGTTTGTTTATACCATGGAGTTATTTACACTTTGGAGTGACGCGACAAATTTGAAGCGAATTCATTTGGATGGAGAAAGGTGTTCCAGACCTACAGCCTGCCCAGCCCTAGGTCCAGGTATTCCGGATTCTAAATCTTGCTAGCCTTGCTTGTTTATTTATTCCATGTAGTTATTCCACAATATGAGATTGGTAACTGCACTAATGGACTTAAGCCTAACAGCAACATTTTTTTAAATTTGAAGAGCGCCCCCCAATTTTCCAATTTGACATTTTTACACAGTTGCATTTGTAACAGGATGTAAACATACCTTTGCATGTCCATATGTGTTGCAAACGAAGAGATTTTGTATTAGAATAATTAAAATATCGGTAGATTCTCCGATAATAATTCAACGGCTGCTGTAAACGGCCTTCCAATATGACATAGCCGGGAAATAGCGCCCATGTACGGGCTTACGCTCATCCATTAGTTGTTTAAGGCCCTTGAACTCAATTATGAGTTTTCTCGTCACATTTTTTCAGCCCTAATGAGGTAACTGATTTATTATTTATTTGGCTACATGCAGATTTTTACGTGATGAACCTACAGGACGACCAAATACGAAACAATATTGGTTCTAATTTTTAGCTTATTTCCGAGACTTTCCGAGAACAGGTTTTCCTACTAAAAATTCCAATATCGACTGAAAAGGTGATGCTTGAACAGAATTTTTCAAAAAATAATTATTTTCAGATTTTCGGCCGCTAACGCGGCCCAAAATCATAACGCGCGCGGGGGACGAGAAACTAATATCGAGTTTCAAGGGCCTTATTGGTTCAGGCAAGCAAGTTAGAGGTCCATTTTCTTGGATGGCACTAGTTCATCTTAATGGACGACATAAGACCAATGGAAGTTTATTCTTAGCTTCCTGTTTGCAGTTTTAAAGGTGATTGAGTCGGATTTCATTATTCATTATGTACTCTCATTTCATTATTACTAGTATTTGCAATGTTATACACTACTACTGCCTTATATTTCTTTACATAAACAAAGTTTACAGTGCCTATTTACCAAACGGGGGTTATTTCTCGTCAAAAGTTTAAACGTTCAAGCAATTTTTGCACCGAGCATGATGACAAGCGGACAAACCATCTGGAGGAACTTCATTCTTTTGTGGTATACGTATGACACCCTCCAGGGAACTGCTTAAAAATGAACAGGAAGGGATTCTTGAGTATTTGAGCAACTGAAAATTGTTTTATATCAAGTTTTCCAAAGAAAACACAACTTTTTTCACAAAATAATGAATAATTTTGCCACAGCAGCACTGCGGCAATCTGATGCGCGCTCCAACAGGAAACTACGTATCAATTTCCACTGGACATAAACTTACATTTCCAGCTTCTCCGTTAAAGGTGCAACAAGAGGATTTCACATACGAGTGTTCTAAAAAAATCGAAGTGCTGATTCTGCCCTGACTAAGCTTTCATTAAAAATACACCATCTCAAAGGATTAAGCTGAGAATTTTTCTTTGGTACAATAATTGTTACATTCGAATTTCGTATGAAATTAAAAACTAACTTTACTGAGAATTGCCAACACCCTAGGGAACATCAGACACTCAACATACAACTATACACATTATAGTGTAATTAACCAACAACCAGGAAAAATTAGAAAAAGTATGTCATCTTTTGCATATTTATTATCTTTCCCCTGGCGATAATCTAAAATATTCATCCTGTTTTTTTTCTACCTGGAGAGTAGTAGTTGAAATTTTTTAGGTCATCCTTTGTACAAATGTATTTATGATTTGCGCTTTTTTGAAAGTGGAAAATCCTCACCGTTTGTGTTAAAGGGTCCATTTCGTTATTCACAACCTCGTCCCCCCGACTTACTAAAAAACATTGAGATTTTTATATCATCTGAACCATTAGCCTTAGTAATCCATGTTTCAAAATCGTACGTGCAAATTCGGTCGTATCTGTAAGAAAATTCGCAATTTTTGGTATTTTTTGTAATTACAGCACGTGGCCTAAGGGGCCGTGGGAAACAACATTTCTCATAACACAAAACCACAAGATCGGATCACCAAATTTTGTGAATAAGCTTCTCTCAAGGCTATCTAGTGACCATGACTAAACAGAAGGGGCTGGGAATCACGATGCCGCTTTAATCAGTGATATTATTGCGGGAGCGCGGGGCTATAGATGTTGAATAAACTTGACAGACATGAGTTTTTGCTGTATTGACGCATGAAGAGCCTTGGTCATAACAAAATTTTTCATATCAATGAAATGATGACATTGCTAAATTACTTAATGGTTGTGATGAACATGACTTAAATAGTTCGCCAACACAAGATATTTTTTGTGTAAGTAAAATTAATGATCCAGTGTGAGATAGATTGTAATTTTTCAGTGTTTTTATAACAAATTTTATATGGGATCTGTACACCATAGTTCTATTTCCATGTGTTTTAGTGGGGTCAATATAGGCCAGTTTTGGGCGAACTGCAACAGTGCCCGTTAATACTCTGTCTACTCAGGTACTATTATCATTGCATATTCAGAAATATTGACATTTCTGGCAGCTGACATCATTTATGAGGGTCGGCTATTGATGAACTTGAATCAAGCACTTACAATACAATATTTTATACCATATTCAGTTTTCAGTAAAAGTCACCTACACATGTACACAAGTAATTTGTTGTTGGAAAACTGATGTTATTTTCTCTTCAATGCTGGCTATTTTGGGATGTTTTTAATATTCTGCCATGGCGGCGGGGCATACATGGTGCCCAGCACCAAAATGTTCTTGTAAATAGATGACTGAACCACAACAATTCAAATGAGGGTGTTTGAATATGACTCCAAAGTGGAAAGTGTTGTGAAGTTAGGCTACCCATTATAACTGATAGAATTCAAAAAGTGGGCAAGTACTTACAACAAGTTCTTGACATGTTTATAGCATAGCTTTCAAACTCCTGGTACCTACTACAAGCCACCAGGATATCCAGAACCGTGGGGATTGTTGCGGGAGACACCGGTGGGCGGAAAGAAGGACCTCTAATACTAGTAGCCAAAAAATAGTGATTGCAACAACCCAGTTTTTTTTTTTTTTTGGGGCATTTTGTCATGAACCCCGGGGGGACATGCACCCAAAAAGCACCCCCAAGGATATGCCACTGGCCTAAGGTTGCCGTAATAAGTTCAGTATATAACACCCATCCATGGCACTTACAGGCAATCATGGTTTTTTCCACATGTATGATGTTGGGTCTTGGGAGACAAATTGCATGACCTGGGCAATGAATTACCCCTCGGAGATTCCAAAAAATGAACTGCCGGTGCGTGTTGTCGGTGTTTGAAATACCACGTGCACGTACACCCACAAATGCAAGCAACTTTTTGGATGTGCATGTAAGCTTTCACTATTACCTGTGCATGTAAAATGCTAGTCATGAAATTGATTAGCCAAACAAATACCTACGCAATTCAAGAAATTCTATTTAATTATTGGTGGCTGAATGAAGTTTAATGGAGGCACATACTAATCAAAATTTCTGTGTGTCCGTCCGTTATGTCGTCCGTATGCACTCGGTTAACATCTTTAATAAAGACTGCAAGCAAACGCGATCCCATGTACTTCAAACTTGGTTAGGATGATAGAGTGACCGGTACCCCATATCATGCGTAGCTGTGGCTGCATTATTTGCATATCATTTTAATGAGATTATTTGCATTTTTCAGCATTTAGGTTAAACCTTTTTGAAATGCTCTGCTGACTAAACACTATGACCGATTTACTTCAAACTGTGGGGGGCTGAGTGTTGTGGGTCGCCACAATATAATGTGTAGTTTTGGCTCTGGCAGTATGTGCATTGGGTCTATTCATGAATTTGAATTAGCTTATTTGCATAGTTTTCAGACAATTTGGTTAACCTTTAAATTGCTCTCCTAGCTAAATGCTAGGCAATAATTTACTTTATACTTGGTCATTTTGTTTTATAAACTTTTGAAATCACTTCACCACAAAAAATGTAAGTGTAACACTTTTCTCCAGGGCATTGTTTCTTTCTAATCATCAAACTTCCATCATAAAGCAAGGGATCACGCACCAGGCGCACTTGTGGTTCGGAGAAACCGCCTTGTTTTGAAATATAAATCTGACAAATAGCCCCACTGAGATTGAATTGGGGACCCTTTGGAGTTGGCCGTTACCCTGTTAGGCCCTGGGTAAAAAAACTCTTGATTATAATTTGTTTGTTTTTTTGTCAACCCCGTGCAAGGCATTGTTCTCCCAGGTGCCCAGATGTCTCCGAACACTTAAATGGACAAGGGGTGAGGGGTGGGGTTGGCAAACAACATTTTGCATTGATTTTACGACCAGACTCATATTTTTTTTGAATTGGGTAACTTTTGGATACGCATTCATTAAAAAAATCAAAAATTAATGAAACAATATAAAAATTATCGTACCGTATAATTTGATAATTACATGCAGGTAGGGTCCCTGGACCCCTTGTCAACCAATGGGAGTGTCAGTAAAAAAATATGAATGAATTAAAACAAGCAATTAAGAATATTTTTATGTTTAAGTATTTATATATTCATGTAACTTTACGAGGTAACCCTTTAAACTACTAGGGTATAGAGACACTGGCACACTTTGAAAAATAGGCACCTTCTTACCTGTAAGATGTCAGATTGATATTTTGGCCAGTGGTTGTACGCTTTTTCATACATTAGTCTCACCTGAAGATAAGCCAATATCCGCAGGACGATACGATCGGTGGCATATTTAAACACAGAAAACACACCGGACTGATTCCCAAGCATCCACCCATTTTGACCTTTGGTGTCATATCAAATTTTGGGACGATCACCTGCGAGGGAAATTCTAAGATAAGTTTGTTGGAAATCTGCATTTTTCAATCCTGTCAGAACTATGACTTTGCATGAAAGAGGTAAACCTTTGTTCAAGAAAATTTGAAAGTTGAATTGAAGTATAATTATGATGAAAAACATGCCCAAATAACTGCTTACCAAACACAAAACAAACCAGACAATGGCGACAACGACAAAGCCTCATTCAATATAGCAACTCGCCCAAAATATCAAAAAGAAAAGTATAGGGATGCAAACCACCAACAATTAAGTGCCTTGAATGTGGAGGCGGTCATGGTGTTCCATGACCCAACATATAGCAAATTGTCCTCGTCCGTTTTCTGTACCAAAAAAAAAAAAAAACAGACCAAACCCTTACAGTGGATGATTCTTCAGCTCCAACAATTCTGGAATAAGAAAATAGTCCTTCCAAGCATTCAAAAAGTCAGAATTTTTTCATCAAGAATTTTGCCTTACATATTAAAGCAATGGTGGGATGGCGACTTCTGAAGTTGGGAGTTCTTGGCCGCCCTCCCCTGCACCAACTGGACTTGTCGTCTTTGGGTCTGGCGCAAGGTATACTGTTTGTCATAGCCTAGAAACAATGTGTTTAAGTAACACATTTGAGCCGTGTCTCTGTAATTTTTTAGCCCGTCAACATGGATTTACTATCAATTTCAAGGGGATATCACAATATTTCTTCTCTTGCATTTATTTTTTGAATCTTATCTTCAAATTTTTTTGGAACACCTCACTACATGTTGTATGCAGCACAACGTGTTGTACTCATAAATGTTAAGGATCTTATTAAGGAAAATAAGGGTAAGATGTCCATGTGATTCAAAGAAGGTGTCCGACGCAAGTAAAAACAGAAAATCAAAGTCTAGACCCATTAGTGGATGTTTTACTAGCCGGGGAGGACCATTATTCGGCATAGACATTAACATTGCACCCTTTATTTCTATTATATTACCAATAAATAAAATAAATAACCGAAAATCTAGCAAAGTCTTACTAAAAAGGAAGTTGTTTTGGGATGAATTCAGTATCTGCCCACACCTCGTTAAAATGCAGTTTATTCCATTTGGCTGCCGGAATTCATAGGGTGGTGGCCAATACAAAATTCTCTGTTTTTTTCGTGCGCGACTTGTGTCGTCCGCGAAAATGTTTGTGCCGTGCAACCTATATTGGTGATGAAATGCGCCGAAAAGAATGTTCGCTTTGCATCCCACGATTAGAGTGTATTTAGCACGTACATACTTTATTAATGACATAGTATGCTGCCACCACATCCAACAGATGCAGTTTATCCTGAGGCTGCCAACTCATAGGGTGGTGCCACAATACTAAATTCTGTCCTAGTATGAGGTAGTACTTTTATCAATAATTGGCAAAAGCACTAAAGTTACAAAAAGGATTTCATATTTGAAATTTAGCCTATACATACAACTATCTGTGTGTATGTTAATGGTGGTAGTTGAATAAAAATTCTAATAACCGCAATAAAAGTTTTGACCAATATTATCACTTTGCGGGCGTACCGTGAAGATGAGTCTGAGATGTTTTATAAATTTACTACCACTAGCACTACTACTACTAGTTACAGCAATACCAACAATCTTGCAAGGCACGCAACTTGAGTTAAGATGACGCAACATATGCTTTTTGGAATTTGTTAGAGTAGAAGAGTAGTAAATCAGATTCCGTATGTTCGCGGCGTACCCCGAGATTTGCTAAAGAATGTATAAAGTTCACCCATCATTCACCTTGTGGGGGCCGTCTGTAAAGCGTTTCGGTGAATGGGTGGTGCGTGACACGGACATCGGCGCAAAATGCACTGCCAAACTTGCGAGGTTCATACAAGCCACGTGATGATTGAAACCACATACATTTTTAGATATATCCCTATTATATTTTCTTTACAAGTCCTCCATTTTTGTTATATTTTGAGAAATTACAGGCATTTGCAGCGTATTTTTGCCGTGTTTTCGATTACATGGGGGCTGCCATTTTTGTTCAGAAATCTCGCGCTAGTTCGAAACATGCGAGATTCAAATCAGTTGCCGCGAGGGCCGGAAACGAAAAAAATGAACACGGGTGACTTTGGCATGGCAAGTCCACGACTTTCTGAATTACATTTTTTTGCGTAGCGAATTAAACAACGGACTAGGCTCGGGGTCGTCTACGGTCATAAAAACACCATGACCGACCAACATTAAGCACCCAAATTTGGTTCGTGGTTGACTCCGTATTGCCTGAATTTCTTTTGATTAGTTGGGCGAGTGGCTATGTTGAATGGGGCGTTTGACCGCCACCGCCTAGAAAGAACGTACGACAAACATGTGATATCACATATGATGTGCTCTATGATGTTCTTCGTGACCGTCAAGGGTGTATAAATAAACTAATAAAAAATTCACCTTTTGGCTCAGATGTATTGCTGTTTTGTATTGGGTATTCAGCGTTCCTTAACCCTATTGAAACATTCTATTGGCGTTCCATGCGATTACAATGTCAAAATGTTGGCTACATCCTAGATATATGGCCAATTAGGTTCATTACCTGGTATTTTACTACGAAAGTAATAGTGGGTGAGCCAGGCATGTTGGCGGTATCACCTGGGGGGCAACGAGGCATTTATACCAGGGCTACTCATTACATATGAATATACACAAAAATGTATGCTGGGGGGGCCATTCTGTAGGGGTCGCTTAAGCGAGTAGGGGCTCGCAAGAGATTATACAGGTCAAAATTGGAAAAGTGGCTCCAATGTTGTTGACGGACATACCAATTGTTGGGGATCACAAGGTATTAAAAAAAGTATAGTTTGTGATATCTCGACTTACCCATAGGAGTTATAAGATGAAAAACCGTTATTATAGGCAAAGAATTTAGCTTCGACAGGGGTCAAATACTAAAAATGCTTCAGTTTCAGTGGAAATGGTCTCATATGTTGTAAATGTTCTCAAATTTAAATAAGGAATTGTTTCGACCATCTGCAATGTGAAAATAACAAGTACGCACCTCATTAGTATACCCAATACCCTCTATAGGGGCTGGGGTAATTTTGGGGGTAAATTGGTAAAACTATACATTGTACATTGTCCACACTATATTATTTTACTTGGAAGTTACATTACAAATAATATTGAGACCCCATTTCCACTGAAAGGAAAAGCGTTGTGTTAGATTTGACCCCCCCCCCCCCCCCCGTAGAAAGCTAAATTTTTAACATTTGACCTATAATAACTGTTTTCGGAATTCTAACTCCAGTAGGGGTAATCGGAATGATAGTAACAACTATAATTGTTTAATCCTGGTGATGAATACGAATCAAAATGGTATGCTAATTCAACAACATTGGGACCACTTTTCATTTTGACCCGGTAGAAATCTCTTGTGGAGCCCCTGCTCGCTTAAGCTTACCACTACAGAATGCGCCATCTACATTTTTGTGTACGTCATAGTTTTAGGCACCCCTGGTATCAGTGCTTCTTTGCCCCCCCAGGTGATACCAATAAGGCTACTTTTGAGGGTCTGGCTCATCCACTAATTGGAGTTACGTCAACGCCCTAGTCGTGTGCTGCGCCACCTACGGTGGTTCCGGGGAACATTTTGTCCAGCCTTTAAATGCCTCCCGCAGCTTATCACGGAGTCGTATCCTACACATATGGATAAATATACATCCTAGCATGAATTGCTTCACCAAACATTCGTCGATTCTAGCGAGGCATGTTAAAAGTTAGCTGTAAAGTATGAAACTATGACGGGCCTTTTTTTCCAGCAAAGGACTTGCGCTGAACCATTAAATCCAGAGAGAGTTTCAGCCCATTGAGACAGTCTATTTAATAAGAGTGGCCTTCTGGAAAAAAGACTTGTATTCAACCAAAAACATCCATTGTTTATTGAACCCGATGAGCATCTTCTACCTGGAGCTGACTCATCGTGGGCTGAATGGCGAAGTCTCAATACAGTTTGTAGAACGAATTGGAATAGGCCGATCTAAGGTTTCCATGCAAAAATGGGGTACCTGGAAGCAGATCAGGATACGACCTGTGGTTATGGAACAACACCAAATACATGTGGTAGCTCTGGCATGGCCATGGTGCAGTAAACCAGCACGACCAAAGACCTTGCGAGAGCAATTTGAATGGAAAACTAGTGTGTTTGGATGAGAGAAGATTAGTATGTGGACGAAAAGTATCTTCTGACTTCAACAGACCATAGTTGAAGGAGATTGTTTTTAAAGGAAAATATGTAAGTTTTTCTTGATGATCACAGCTGTCCCCAAAATGTCGGGGTTGGATATTCGTTATTAAACAGTACTCATGTATGCATTAATTCACACCAAGACTTTTTTCACTCAGTATACCAGTAATTACCTACCATCAATAATATTAATCTCGACATTCGAAAAAACAGGAAGGGTCAATATAAATAATCTAACCTCTGTGCCCTATTATTGAAATGCAGCTTCTGATTGGTCAGGATTACTGCCATTATCGCAATACTGGGTCGCGAAGGCATTTCTCATTATATCATGCTGTTTCGGTAATAGACTAGAAATAAAGGGTGCAGTATTATTATGCGGTTATAATGTATCCTCGGCCGGCGACAAAATTACAAGAAGGACTCGGCTCTGCCTCGTCCATTATTTATTTTTTCCGACACGGACACATTATTCGCCCCCTAAAGGAGTGGGATACTGCATCTACCTCTTATTTCTTGAGTGCACGTCGGGACGTGAATAAGAAATTAGGGGCTTATAATGTATCCTCGGCCGGAAAAATTAAAATAATGGACCTTCGGCTGCGCTCGTCCATATTTATTTCGACTCGGACACATATTCGCACAAAAAGGATACTGCATACCCTTATGTTCTTAATTAAAAAAAATAGGATATCTCCCAAAATTAAATTAGTCTTCTTACATATATCATGATTCATGTGCACCTTAAATTCCATTTTGATCATCCATCAGTTTCCACCAATTTGATATCAATTCCATCGACAAAAAGCCATAAAAAATATAGAAGAACCTGGACTTTTTACCAAATTTACCCGTTTCTCCTAATTCTTTTCACTGCACTCAAATTACAGATTGATTATCATCAATAAATTTTACCCTTCCAATTGACACCAAAAACGTTTCAATTCTTGTCACATACGTCGTATATGGGCAAAATACACATGAAGGGCTTCGGTAAAATAGGGTTTTTGTATAAAATGCATTTCCAACTAATTTCACTTCCATTAAAAAAAGGGTTAAATATTCACAAGAATATTCCTGCTTGCAAGAAACTATGAAACTTAAGTTTCAATCAATATCAATGCACCAACATTTGAAAAAAAGCAAAATTTTTTATTTTAATGAATATCAGAAAAAAAGAGTTCATCGTACAATAACTACTCAAATTTAGTTTCAAACATACATTAAAATCCATGACATTGAAAAATGGAAAATCAATGACAATAATAATAAAAAACGTTTTTTTTTTCACCAAATTTAGCCCTTTTACCTATACTCGTGATGCACGTGCACTCAATTACAGTTTGTAATCAATATAATTCCTTTCATTTGACACCCCAAACAATACGGAAATGGCTGTCAAATGCGGTTTCTATGCACAACAAAATACACATTTCGAGAAATTTTTTTTATGTAAACATCCAGGTTTCTGGTTAAAAAAAGTGTATTTCAGCTAAATTTAACTTTCCATTGAAAAAAGGGCTTTTATATCAAGAAATTTCTCTTACAATAACTATGCCAAAATTTAAGTTTCTATCAATAATATCAATTCCACAACATTTGATAATATCCTTAAGAATAAACTTAAGGCAATCCATCAATGTATTGAGCGTTTGTGGTGGCCATTATGAATTCTTTCGATAATTTGAAATTTCACTTTGTCAAAAGCAAAGAGCAATGTGTTTGTAAATTAAAATGGGAAATTAAGAGTTTTTGTGTGAACGGAAAAAAATACGGTTTTAGCCATTTTTAGTAAGAATTTGTATTTTGGCCGCCATATTGTTTTTAAGTCAAAAATCAGGGTGGCCCAAAAGCTTTTTCAGCTGTCTTTGTCACATGGTTGAGGTTTCTCATGTCTAGTCTTGACAGAGCTACATTTTGTACTACGGCAAATGCAGGTTTGGGGAAAATACACCTGCCAATGAAAGTTCAGGTTGGTAATATCTTTCTGCAGCAGATCTGAGTGTAGGCTTTGCAGCAAATAGCTTCAATTCTTATGGTAACAAGATGAATGATGCCCAATGCCATCATGGTTATTAGTAGAGTGTCTTTTACAAACTGCATTCTAATTCTGATTTCTATTCCATACAACAGGCATTGGCTTAATTTTAATTTTCTGACCTTAACCCACTTTTGATTGTCAAATGCTTTCATCTTTTGCTATTGGCTTCCGTGGCGATAAAGGAATTGCCATTGCTGCGGTCACTTGAAAAAAACTGAAAATTTGAATTTTAATGACAATATTCAATACTGCTTTCAGAAATAAGAGTGAGGAGACTTAACTCCTCTTGACTCCTCATAATTATACATCAATGAATACCCAGAGAATGAAATATTTTCTATTGTAAAACAGCATGATTTAAATTTTCTCTTTGTGTTATTTTCTACATCATTAAAATTTCCAAACTAAACCTGTCTGAACCAGGTAAATGCTTAATCAGATTAAGGAACCATAACAAGATTCATCAGGATGTAGCAGATCATCTCATTAACCCATCAACATCAACTTAACGTAACCTGGTGTACAACATCCCTGAATCGAGCTCTCCAATAATCATGTCTACCTAGGAGTTACCTTGGACCGCACTCCTCTTATAAGATCCACATTAAAGCAATATTAGCCACATTTTTTGAAGACCGGCCCCCAATTTAAAAAAAAAAACTTGAGAGTTTTACACGCTTGCATTGGTACTGGCTTAGTAAAACCATACCTTGATGGTTAAGCTCGAAATGTCTGTGTCACAAAGCTAAGGAATTATCGGGATCTCCGATAAAATTGCAAACGGCTGCGGAAACGGCCCTTCCACTGTGAATCTCCGTAAATAGCGCGCGTTGTACGTGTCTACGCTCATCCTTCGTTGTTTATATTGGTTCAGGCAATCAAGTTAAGGTTATTTTCTCGAGGTGGGCACTATTTCATCATCGGACGGACATTAAACTTAGCATTCCAGCTCTGCCGTTAAGTCCAATCTGGGATCCCAATTCTAATTACACATCGCTTATTTTTATAAATACGCATTTTGTAGCATTCTCGTCGGCAGGTATGTTTCTAGACAATCTCCAACGTAACTGTGCCAATATCAAATTTTGAAATTGGGGCCTCTTCAAACAATGTGCCATTATGCTTTAGATGACGAGTAAGTATGTTCACACAAATAACATCTTGAGTAAACTCACGGGGGTGCTCGCCCACATCCTTAATATCGACGGCACTGGCCGCTGGGCTACTCATGTGCATAGTAGGCTTGCTCTGTATGGGAACGATCAACCTCATACAAGGAGCTTGACCCAGAGTTTTTCGACTAGAAATAGGCCCTAGATGCCTTGTGTGTTACGTCTGGCCAGATGAAGGTGGCTACCTGTACATTATATAGGATGTTGTGGCGCCGCCGGGGGGGGTTGGGGGATAATCATGTGGGTATAGACATAATATCCGATGCATAATAGGATTTTGCACATTATATGAAAATTCCAAACAACTTCCAAGGGCCCTTGGGTTGTTTGTTTAAGGCATGCTGAAGGGAGTTCATGTCTGGTACATGGTCTTGAACTGTTTTGATGTGCCATAATTGTGTTATGTTCCTTTGCTTGTAGAATATTGTTGTTGATGAGAGGATTCTGGGTGGTAAAGGATGCATTACCCATACGGGGATGCACCCTCTCACCTACTATTTTGAGTTGAAGTGATGTGGGGTTACGGCCACACAAAACGGATTCTGATTGGTCGATCGGGGTGGGGTTCAATCTATAATTATTTTCACTATGTGATATGTGCCTGTCAACATTATGATGACGACTAGACTTCATTACTTATCGGAGTTTTTCCAGATTCTGCACCAGATGTATCGTATTTATTACTGTTCGGTGTAATTAATGACCCGATTTTTCGGTATTTGGGTATACGTTGGCGTTACAAAGAACATTTTCTCATGTGCAGACAGTTCTGAAGTTGGTACGAGATAAACACATGAATATTGACAATGTCACGAGTTTTAAAACCCCTTCCTTTTCACTAAATAATCTTTTGCATGGTCAAGTCCACGATTCTGAATTTACATTTTTTTGCCGTTAGCGAATAAACAACGGACTAGGGCCGGGTCGTATGAAGGTCAATAAAAAACACCAAGACCGACCAACATTAAAGCACCCAAATTGGTTAGTGGTTTGCATCCGTATGCTTGTTAATTTCTTTGATATTTGGGCGAGGCTATTGAATGGGGCTTGACCGCCACACGCCTAGAAAGAAAACGTACGACAACATGTGATATCACATATGATTGCTCTTGAGTTCTCGTGACGTCAAGGTGTATTAAATAAATAATAAAATTCACATTTTGGGCTATATCGTATTGTGTTTTGTATGGGCTTTTCAGCGTTCCAACCCTATTGAAACCATTCTAAGGCGTTCCATGCGAAACAATGTCAAAATGTTGGCTACATCATAGTACTGGGGCATCATTTAGGTCATTACTGGTATTTTTACTACGAAAGTAATAGGGGGAGCCAGGCATGTGGTCGGTTATCACCTGGGGGGCAAAGAGGCATTTATACAAGGGCTACCTCAGACTATGAATACACAAAATGTATGATGGCCATTATGTAGGGGTAGCTAAGCGAGCTAGGGGCTCGCAGAGGATTATACAGGGGTCAAAATTAGAAAAGTGGTCCAATGTTGTTGAATTACATACCAATTTGTTCGTCTGTCCACAGGATTAAAAAAATGTATAGTTGTACTATCTCCGACTACCCCTATGGAGTTATAAGCTGAAAACGTATTATAGGTTCACAAGGTTAACTTTAGTTCTACAGGGTTTCCAAATACTAAAAAATGCTTCAGTTTCAGTGGAATGGTCTATATTGTTTGTAATGTTTTCACAATTAAAATAAGGAATAGTTTCGACCATCTGCAATGTGAAATTAACAAGTTTACGCACATCATTAGTACTACCCCATACCCTTATAGGGGCTGGGGTAATTTTGGTGTAACTTGGAAACCTATACATGGGTACATTGGACAAACTATAACCTTATTTTACTTGTAATTACATTACAAATAATATGAGACCATTCCACACTGCTTGACATTGAAGCGTTGTTCTAGTATTTGACCCCTGTAGAAGCTCAATTTAACCTGGACCTATAATAACGGTTTTCGACTTATAACTCCATAGGGGTAGTCGGAGATTAGTACAAACTATACATGGTTTTAATCCTTGTGATCCATACGAACAAATGGTATGTAATTCAACAACAGTGGACCACTTTCAAGTTGACCCCTGTATGAACCTTGTGAGCCCCTTAGCTCGCTTAAGCGTTTTTACCCCTACAGAATGGACATCATACATTTTCGTGTACGTATAGTGTTAGGCACCCCTGGTATCAGTGCCTATTTGCCCCCCCAGGGGTGTGGATACCAATAAGGCTACTTTGATGGTCTGGCTCATCACTATAATTGAGAGTTCCGTTCAAAGCCCTAGTCGGGTGCTGCGCCACCTACGGTGGCTCCGTAGGTAACATTGTTGTCCAGCTTTAAAGGTCCTCCCGCCCGCTTCTCACAGGATGTCTTATCCAACACATATGGATAACTATACTCCTAGCATGAATTGCTCCACCAAACATTCGTCGAATTCTAGCGACATGTAAAAATGTAGCTGTTGTAAAGTATGAATATTGACGGTCCTTTTTTCCCAGCAAAGACTTGGACTGCTAAACGCCTTAAATCCAGAGAGAGATTTTCAGCCCTTGAGACAGTCTCTATTTAATAAGAGTGGCCTTCTGGAAAAAGAAGAATTGCTATCAACCAAATAACATCCATTGTTATTGAACCCGATGAGCATCTTCTACCTGGAGCTGACTCCTCGTGGGCTAATGGCGATGTCTCAAACAGTTTGAGAACCGGAATCGGAATAGGCCGATCTAAGGTTTCCATGCAAAAATGGGGCTACCTGGAGCAGATCAGGATTGACGTTTGTGGTTGTGGAACAAAACCACAGACATTTGGTAGCTCTTGGCCTGGCCACCTGTTGCAGTACCCCGCACAGACAAAGACCTTGCCGAGAGCATATTTGCAAACTAGTGTGTTTGGATGAGAAGAAGATCTAGCTATGTGGCGACGACGAAACATTCATCTTTGCTCAAAAATACATTATTGGAAGTATATTTGTTTAAAGGAACAATTTTTTTTTTCTGATGATAACAAGCTGTCCCAAATGTCGCGTGGTTGGGTATTCCATTTAACAGTACTCCTCGTATCATTAATTTCACACCAAGATTTTTCAATCGTACTACCAGTAATACATACCCATCAATAATATGAATCATACGAATTCGAAACAATAGGAAGGTCCAATTATAAATAATTCTATTACCTCTGCTGCCCATTATGAAAATGCAGCATTATGATTGGTCAGTACTGCCCATTATTCGCAAAATGGGTCGCGAAAGCATATTTTCGCTTATAGTCATGCTGTTTTCGGATAATAGATAGATAGAAATAAAGGGTTTGCAGTATTATTTATGGCTATAATGTATCCTCGGCCGGAAAAAAGTACAATTAATAGACGACGGCATGCGCCTCGTCCATTATTTATTTTTCCGACCTCGGACACATTATGCGCCCACTAAATGATACCGCAGCACCCTTTATTTCTTGAGTGTCACGTGAATAAGAAAATTAGGGGCTTATAATGTATCCTCGGCCGGAAAAAATAAATAATGGATCGGCTGCGCCCAGTCCATTATTTATTTTTCCGAACTCGGACACATTATTCGCCCATAAAGGATACATGCTCTCCCTTTATTTCTTAATTAAAAAAATAGGATATCTCCCCAAATTAAGTCTTCTTACCATATATTCATGAGTATGTGCACTTAAATTCCCTTTGATCATCCATCATTTTCCACAATGGTAGCATTCACGACCCAAAAATAAATAAAAAAATATAGAACTGGATTTTTTTCACCAAATTTAAACCAGTTTCTCCTTAATTTCTTATTCACGTGCACTCAATTACAGATTGATTACCATCAATCATTAACTACCTTCCAATTGACACCAAAACACTTATATCTTTGTCAAATACGGTCTTATATGGGCAAAATACACATTGAAAAAAAAGGGCTGTCGTGTAAAAATAAGGTTTTTGTTATAAAATGCATTTCCAACTAAATTTTCCACTTTTCCATTAAAAAAGGCTTTAATATTCACAAGATCTTTCTTCTTGCAATAACTATGCAAACTTTAAGTTTCATCAATATCAATCCACACATTTGAAAAACAAACGGTTTTATCATATTCAAAAAACTATTTCATCGTACCATAACTACTCAAATTTAGGTTTCAAACATTAACATTAAATCCATGACTTTGAAAAATGGAAAATCAATACAATTAATATAAAACGTTTTTTTCATCCATTTTAGCCCTTTTTACCTAATTCTGATGAATGTGCACTCAATTACAGTTTGATCATCACTAATAATTAATTACCTTTCATTTGACACCCAAAATACTAAATGGCTTGTTCAATGCTTCTTCTATGGACAAAATACACATTTCGAGAATTTTTATGTAAAAAAAAAAAAAAAAAAAAAAAAAAGGTGTATTTTCAGCTTAAATTTCACTTTCCATTAAAAAGGGCTTTTTATATCACGAATATTTCTTCTACAATAACGATGCAAATTTAAGTTTCTATCATCATAGCATTCCACAACATTTGAATGAAAATTCATAAAAATGATAATTAGTTGTTTGCTGGTCGGGAGACCAGCCAGTAAGAGCAAATCCGGGTAACTGACTGACTGACTAGACTGACTGGCTGATTCCGTGCCGTTATGAAAGTTTTGCCTATACCAATCATTTAACGTCTTGACCAATTCAAAGAAAAACCTTATTAGCCTACCTCTTGAAAAAGCTTACAGCTGGTCGGGCCTTGCGTGATCGCGGCAAGAAAAAGGATTTTTTTACGGCTTATATAATCGTTTTATATTATACAACACTACAAGAATAAGCTATGCAAATTACAATTACAAACCCTCAAGTACCAAGCACACACTTTGATATTTAAAGAGAGTATTAAAGTTCTAATTATAGTCGATCTGGCATCATAAATTGTGGCAGTTGGGGCGTTTATGGGTTGCACGATTTTGCAACACGGTCACGGTGGTCGATCGGTCCCAAAACCAGTTCGGCCCATGCGAATTCGGACTCAATATCAATTTGGTCCCAGTCAGCGGTTCACGGCAATTCGGCCACGGTAATTCGGTCCCATTAGGAAAACGCGTGGAAACACTAACGTGCGTGTAACCCATTTAAAACCTTGGCCTAACATTTTATACGAATCTGATCATACTTAATAAGATAATGTAATGTGATATAATGTAAACAATCATTGAGATATTATTATAGTAGACCCACTCATGGAAAAAAAAAACTTAGTTCCGTCGAATTGGATAATTTTAGGCGTTGTTTTAGTCTATTTTACCAGTCGTTTGCAAAATTATAATTAACTTATTTATGCTAAATTACAATTTTAGCATGGAAATCTATAAATAAGTGAAAACAATTTGTCATTTTGGATAATCAAATTGCATTAATTCATCTTACCTCATTGGCACTGTGCCTTATTGGAAAGGAACGAGACAGGTGATACAGTATGAATTCGGTCGAATTGCAAAAAACAGAATTCTATTTGTCAGCATTTTGGGAACAATAAGAACATACACAATTAGAAGAGTATTTTTGGCGTTTTGTTTTACACTTTAAAAGCAGTGGCACATAATGCGGAAAGCCGGTTCATCCAATCAATAGGGGAGAAAAGCAAAAAACATGACAAAATAATTGAATGAAACAAATAACTGTAACATTCTTTGGGGTGGTAAATGATGTCCGTATTTATGTGTACATACATACTACATGTATTAGGATACATTTACATGGATCACCCAAAATTCGTTACCTGTGACTATTCACGGTGCTTAGTTACCTATAGTGCTTACTCTAGTTATTTACTGTGAAAGGCCCTGGGTTTCAACGAGCTCGCATAAGATAGCAACTTGGTATTGTAAAACCCGTATTGTAATACGACTGAAACACACCGATTGATGATAATAAATCGATGAAAAGACCAGGTAAAAATGCATTCAGCCAGTTCTTTGACCACTAGCCACTCTCAGCAAAAATTGTTTAATTATACAAAGGTAGACTAACCTGCAGGATGATTTTAATTATCTTGTAGTTGTAGACGTGTTCCCGAAGGAGATAAGGTATTAAATCCGTATTTTGTCAGATATTGGCCCCCCATCCGACTATAAACACCCTTTGTTTAAAGATAATGAAATGGATAGGGCCAAATCGGGTCATATATTCCACTGCTCACTCTGAATTACTGTCTGGCCAAAATATGACCAAAATCCTCAGGACATTACTTACCAGGTGGGCAAAAAAAAAAATTTTGACCAGTTAAAAATTATCACACCCAAAACCTTAGTGGTGGGCACTTTCTACTTCGGAACAGTTCTACAAAGATAATTAAAATCATCCTGCAGGTTAGTCTACCTTTGTATAATTAAACATTATCTTGCATAACTTGTTCCTTGTAGAGATAAGGTAGTAAATCCGTAGATTTCAAAGCTCACCTATTTCATAGACAGGATGGCTGAGAAAAACAATCTTTATGCACTTTCGGCCCGCCCGGTGGGGTTGTAGAACGATGAAACCATACTAGCATAGACCATCAACGCCTTTTTCAAAATATCAGTACTTTCGACACTTCCTTGCTGAAAAGCAGCGGATGTTGACACTGATTCTGGGGTAGAGTGGGGTGGAAATAGACCCATCTATTCCAGCTTTTTGCATAACCAAATTTATCATCTTGCTATAGTGGCTCTTGTGGACACCACGATGAGGTTTAAAACATATGCAAATAAATAGGTGCTTGCAACCCTTAAATTTGGTAGCATTTAAATATTTATCCAAACAAGTACCAACAGACACGTCTATCCTTAATATATCTTGGCAAATCAATTTGCTTAATTCGGCGCATGGGCCGTTGCACTTTGTTGGGTTTTTGCATACTAAGAAATGGTATACTTCCATATCCTTAGACATAAATTCAGTAGATAATGCAGCAAATTGCCATCACTTCGGTCGCCGAAACTAATGCCCAAATAACATTGCGTCTTCCAATGTTAGGAGCTTTAAAGAAATCTCATCCTAACCAGCATCCTCTTAATTATAAGTAGGACTGTCTCCACCGGCAAGTAACAATTTGTAAACTTAGGAAACTGGAGGAGTTTGTTGAAAATTCCTTTCATGAGCCTTTTAATCAAATAGTGACTACGACAGGTCACCGTAACTAGGCAGTTGAGTCATTGAAATACAAACGGTAAGTTTATTTGGAATATGACAAACCCTCCTTGAATTTATAAAGAAAGAAGACAGAAATTGTGATGAAGAAATTGCCCCTAAGATGCTGAAAGCGGAATTATTTTCTGCTTGTACACCAGCCGAAAGCGAACCATGTTTCCAGCTCAGCAGTATTTAGTCGGGTGGATATGGTCCAAAGTATGCCCTGACCGTAAAGCTGACTATATACACCTGTTTTTGCTTGAAAACGATAGATTAGGGTGTGTAGAATAAGCATCTGCCGGGTGCACCTGGGAATCCTTGGGCATTTTGAGAAAGCCAAGAGGCGTTCGCATAAATATAATTAATATATTCAACCTAATTATAAAACTATGGGGTTACTAGCTATACTATAGCATCCAATGAACAAGTGTAATGGCACTGGTTGGAACATAAGTCATACTTCAAATTCAAAATGGAAGCCAAATCTAATCAATTTAAAATTGCCCTTATAAAAGCACATACTGCGATAAAAAATCAAACTGAAGTATGAGATTCTGTTGTTGTTAGACACAAGAAATGTATCTATGCACTTTGAAAGTTTGAACATGACGTCATCATATGGCAGCCAAAAACGTGAATATCTTCAAAAAACACTTTACACAAATTCTAAATATTACCTTCAAGTATAAATTATTGTGTCAATGAAACAATTCGAAATGTACCTATGATCATAACCAAGTTGATAACCAGGTACTCCCGATATGAATTAAAAATGTGTCAAATTAAAAAATTGAGGCCAATATATGTGAAAATGTAATTCCTATGGTATTTTGACACTTTAGTACCATATTGGTTTGATTTCACTTTTGGCGCGCATTTTAAAACAAATTGAAATGTATGTTGTACATTGGTAAGGATCAAACGGACATTTCTAAGGTCATTGGCACATTGAATTCGATTTTTGACGGCTTTTTGTTATTAATACTGATAGCTTTGTGTCAAGTCTTTTTTGAAGATGTTCCACGTTTTTGGCTGCAATATTGATGGACACCATGTTACAATTTTAAAAGTATCAGAAATATATTATTGTTGGTTCTAATGACCAATATAACCATAAGTAGTTCACGTCTATTTATCGCAGGCATTTGCTGTAAGAGGGCATATTTAAAATTATTGGATTTGGCTTCCATTTTGAATTGAAGTATGACTTTAATGTTACAAGTGCCAACAATTGTTCAGGAATATTATAGTATATCTAGTAACACCATAGTTTGATAATATAGGGTTGATGAATATATATATCATGAATGGCGACGCAATATTGGATTTCTCAAAATCGCCAAGGATGCCCCAGGTGGCAACCGGCAGTTCTATTCTACACACCCTAATCTATTAATTTTCAGGAAAAAAAAATTGCATATATACTCAACTTACGTCCACATGAAGGTTCTACCTGACTATATTGTTGTCGGTAAACTGATTCTCCATGAGGCGAGAATTAGCTCGGCGCATCGCCAGGAAATTCCGTGATCGGATTCTGATAAGTGTCGGCTGGAAGGACCCAAGCCAACCTTGCCAGTTCATTGACTGCAGAGGATGCTTCTCGGAGTTATGAAGGTTGAAGAGATTGCGAATTTTTGGAAATGGAAGTCGAATGGAGACTGTGACGTGAATAGCATGCTTAGTAGACCTTGGAAACCAAGGTTTGTGTTGCCATAATGGATCGAGAACAGAATTCTTGACACCTTGTCGGTGTGCACATTTTGCCATAAACGGGACCTATTAGACAAAATGGTGGGAACGTGTATGCCACTATATTTTCCCACGGAATGGAGGAAAGCGTCGACCTTACATGCCAGAGGGTCGGGTTTCCAAGAAACGAACTTGTGAATTTGGGTATGAGCCTCGATGCGAAAAGGTCCACTTGAGGGACGACTTTTAGCTTGCAAACGAGCTCGCTGAAAATT
>JAMKCH010012124.1:0-26417 GCA_023653785.1 Ophioderma brevispina | reverse complement strand
TTCAGTCGCTTAGTGTTTTCATCACCGTGGACCCGAGGGAGGGTCTACTTCCAAAAACACAGTTTCTAATGCCAAATTTGATGGTTAACAATATTATTTTATAATGCATGACCGGCAATATGTTTATGAGACCCACTTTTTTCCGCCCAAAACATTCACGTACAAAAGTATAGATGATGTGACATTTGTTATGTTTATGGCGCCCAATGTTTGGTGTAAGAGAGAAAACTTGGCAGGCAAAAGCACCTATACTTTGCTGGGGAATTCTGTTTTTTGCTGTAACTTTTTGTTTCGAATATAAATAATAGGCCTACTAACTTTCTTAACAAGCATAATAAGCTAATGCTACCGCTGCATTTTTTGTGACCAATTTAGAGCAGGAAAGATTCTTGCAAGTAATTTATAAACAAATTTTATGTGGTCTGTCACAGAAAATACTGTAATATTTTGCCTGCCAGAAAGAAAAAACAGAGGAGGGCGTCCTGAATGTCAACAAGTGCGTCATAGGTCACATCATCTATAGGCTTTATTCCGTTGTTGTATGGAGGGTGAAGGGTGGTCGTGAAACACGAGAGCGAAAGACCAACCGTTTTGCAAAGCAAAATTCAAATTTGTTGTGGACACAAGAGAATTGTGGCAGCGTAAGCGATGCGGGTGAGGGTGCGGGCGAAGAAACTTAGGAGTATTTAGTTTTCAAGGCCTATTCTTACTAGTAGTTGATAGGACTCAATTTACACTGCAAAGTAATTAAAAAAATAGTAATAGGCCTGCTTTGAGTACGGTCTGAAAACGGTCTCTAAACTGGTGAAGGCTAATTTTTGAAATGAAGCACGTCCCAACGTTCAATGACAAATAGTCGTCAGGTCTGTATTTACTTTTAACAAGAATGTATTTAAAAAAGACAACGCCTCAGGATTAATCTGAAAACGTTCGTTACCTATGGTCCATGTCGCTATATCTCTGGCAGTGATGTCAGCTATTGGTCAGGTATTTTGTGCAGAGATTTTGCTTAAAACACTGCTATCATATTATAAAGTGGGCTGACATCACTGCATGGAGATAGTGATATGGACCATAGTTTGAGGGTTCTTTTAAACTCTGAGGTAAAGACAATTGGCAGGTTGTTTGTACATCACTTAGATTATGAGGTTGTTTTACTTGGAAGCCAATGTTCATGTGGTTTAGGGTATTTTTAAGATTCACTATAGATCATGTCACTTAGTTGGGCCTAGATACAAAGTGTGGTTTCTGTGAGGATGCATAAAGATAAGGGAAAACGACAAAACGCGAATCGAATGTCTGAACGAAAGCACTTTTTGTTGTGAGATCACAGCTTGTGATCGTAATTCTTTATCATAAAATAATAACTAATAACACGTTGATGCAATAAGGCGGAAGACGGTATCTATTTGCGTTCTTACTTCTTGTCGTCATTCAATATACTCAACAACTGTGTTTGCTCCTGGAAAACAATAAAGAAAACTTCACTAAATACAGATTACAAATATGAAAAATGATCATAAATCATATTTTATCTTATGCGCCTAATCAAAATGTAGTAAATTCACTAGGTTTCCAAACATGAAGCTTTACATAAACAATAAGGATGTGATTTTCTATATGCAGGACTTCATTTGAGCTTAGCTATTTCACACTGTGATTAGTGTATTGATTTGAAGTTTATTCGGTAAAACAACATTAAAATTACAATAATTGCACATAACATATAAAATAAAAAAAAAAATAAAAACATTGAATATAAAAATACAATTAAGAGAATAAGTTATTTATACAAAAAAGACATAAAAATTGTTTCACCTGGATAACCATTGAAACTAGTAAAAATAAATGATTTCCAATGTGGTTGGTTCAATAAACAAGCCAAATTTGGACTGGAAAACAAAAATATTGCACATGGCATGTAAAAGAGAATAATGTAGATCAACCAGGATCTAGAGCAATGCACATGAATTAAAAATTTATGTTGAAATAATAACTATCAGTAAAATGGCTTGGCTTTCCAATACATTTTAGTTGCCCTTTTGAAAAACTACAATTTCCTTAATCGTTCAAATGTTATGGTTGATCGAATTGTACAGCATCGCACAGAGAAATACGATGTCTCGTTTTGATTTGGGTTTTTCAGCAGATATGTTGACTTGTTTTCATGTTTTTTCAAAGCAAGTAATATTAAGAGAATTACAAAAATAAATTTTGGGTAAAAGTGACCATTTACAGAATTTGTTTTTAATTTAAAAAATAGTATATTAATAGAATTTGAGAAATTTAGAATAAAAAACAAATTGCAATAATTAATTTAAATATGATTTAAATAACAACTTAAACGCTTCCGGACCTGCTATGGCTAATCTGTTTTTGGCCATTTTTCGAAGGTTGCAAACTTGCCCCCCCCCCCCCCGCCACTTGACCAGCCACTTATTCAAACGGTTGGACCTATTGACTTCAAATGTAGCACAAAAAAGTAGTTTAGCGTACATACTTGAACCTATGAGAGGAGTTTGTATAAAAACCCTTTAGTTTTGAGTTACATTGATTTTTGTTTGGTCACCGCAAGCAAAAACTGGAGAGAGAGAGAAGTATTGAATGGTTGCCATGGCAACATGGAATATAATTTGGTAAACGCTCTCATCACTCATAGGATCACAGATCCTGGCCACAGTAATTGTTTAAGAAACCAAAAATATGTTCAAATAACTTTATATTTTGAGATAAATGGGGGAGGGGGCAGATTGTCATTTTGAATTTCGATTTTCTTGGGCCGTGACCTTTGACCCAGCTAATTAGCATACCGGAGGTCGATTGATCGCAAAAATATATTTTCAAAAAAGCTTCCATCATACCAAACATTTTGGTATATCACTTTGCTTGTATAAAAGAAACTATGTGTGTGGAATGCAATAATCAGATTATTGTATGGAAAATGACGCATGTCCCCCCGTTAAGGGCCGCACATACCCGTACCTCTTTCCAATGCAAGCCAAATATTACGATGAATCGCAATAATTTTTGAGCCACACTGCATAGTTGCAATGCTTTTCGGACCGTACACCATCATGACCATGCGTGGCCATATGGAAGCTTGATTGAAAGTAATAGCCGGGGCCGCGGGGCGGAGTGGAGTGGAAACGACCAACTTCCCAATATGGATGTAGGTGCCCAGTTAGAGTAACCTCGAACTATATGGAAGCGTGCAACCCATATTCATTTAATGAATATTAACCAGAGTCGCAATGCGAATATTCTGGAAAATCACTATTAATGTGCAAGCATTCAATATAAGTTTTAACATTCCTCAATACACAAAGGTTAGGAAATTGAGATCTTTTTCGGTGGTGATTACTCCACGTTGCTTGTTCGAATGTGTTACGATCGGGGAACACGCAAAAGTGAACACGCACCAGGAACACACCACCAAATTGGTCGCACGTACGATACCACAGAGAAAAATGGCAAGGCCATCTCATTACACTTAATCCTGAATATAACATGAAAATTGAATTCATACTGAAGTCATTGGCTTTACGCAGGAGATTCGTAGCCTACCGATTGTAGAATCTGACAATGTCAAGCTTGTAAGGCTATGTCAACTTCGGAAAATCCTTATCTTCGCCGAACTTCAGAGATTTTACTACGTCACGGGATTTCCCTAACTGTGATGAATTAATTATGCAACACGCAAGCGCAGTTGGACAGGAGCGAGATTTACCGTCTGTTATGCATGACTATACTTAGTATGGACAAGTTGATGTGCTTTCGCATTCTGAGAAACCACAACCTCTATTGTTCTTAAAATTATATCTTGCGGGTAGAACATCACATATTTAGGTTTCATCATAATTTCAGTAACTAACGGCGCATATTATTCTGCACAGGTAGGATGGTAGGATTATCAGTTTCCGTTTCTTACCTTACCATTAAGCTAATGGAAATAGTTTTCCAATCATGCTAATGAATAAATGTATCAAAAATAAACGTCATACAAAAATTTGCAGAAGGGGGGAGCCTAATGTATCAGTGTAATACAGGCCCTTAGGCGGACTAATTGTATAATACATTGAAGGAAGAAACGCCACAAGATACTGGCGCGAATTAGGTGCCATGGGTGTTAAATAGGTGGCAATTCCTTCTTAGAACGCCTTCTGCGAAAAAAACGCGCGTAGCATGAAAAAAAAAAATTGTGTGTTTTCTAGAAGGGCTTAGTAGGTTAAAATGTCATGGAGAGTTCATATATCAACTTAGCGACGCGAGGTGATGGTAGTGGTGCCCCCCCCCCTCGCGCAAGCGCGACACCCTTGCAATGTTCGCTGTCAACACGCATTTCTCCTGCAAATTTATCGAAAACAATTTGTGAAATTTGGAAGTGGTTCACGTTATAGGCCCCTAATTGGTGTGATCAAAGTGAAAAGTATAAAATATAGTTGATTTTCTTTGTAGTAATCACGTTACATCATCAGTGTATGAGTGTTCGTGGAGAGTTCTATCGGGCTACACGAGGTGTGAGTGCGGGAGGCTAGAAACCTTTGGCAATGTTTGCTTTCCATCAACAACAATTTTTCTAATAGTAGGGTCAAAATCAGGGGTCCCGTGACCATGGAGAGCAAAGGTTCGTTTGATGATGGATTTTGGTACTTTGGGGTATTTAAAACAAAATGAGCTCCTATGCCCCTCCCAAAAGTGTGGGGAAATTCCAGGAGAGTGGAAAATCCAAAATGGCTGCTGGCGGCCATCTTGGAAATTAGAAAATTGTGTACACACACAGTAAAAAGTGAGTCACTTGCGTAAAAGTGAGTCAATTTGTCCGTATATTGAAACACTTTGCCTCAAAATGAGTCACCTTGACTCATTTTTGGACCAAGCGTTTCACTATACGGACAAGTGACTCACTTTTTCTGTGTGTGTATGTCTTGAACAAAGTAACTTACAAACATGGAACAAGTGTCTTTTTTGACTAATTTGATAATCAGAAGTCCATTCCTGAAGTTAGTTTTTCATTAACAGGTCACCTTTACTGTAAAATTGAAAATTTGACAATTGAAATATGCAAGTTGTGCCCTATATAATGCTGGAAAGAGTTCCATCGGTTACCCCCTTTTTTAAACTATACACGAAAAATCCTTTGGTGCAACAAAAGATTTTGGCATCCATATATTGATGTATTATGTAGTGATTTCATATTGATATGACCCCAATATATTTCTTACTTTGTATTTGCCTACAGAAATGCCTTGAAAGTGAAAACAAAAGGCGATTTTGATATGCTTGATTTAAATGTAAAACATATAGGCTGTAAAACATCGTCAATTCGAAATTTCACAATTTTGTACCAAAGAAAATGATTCTCAGATTAGTCATTTCACAAGGGCATATTTTTGATAGAAAGCTTTACATTAGTGCAGAAATCAGAATTTTCATATTTTTCGGGCACCTGTAATGTGAAATCTTTCGTTGCACCTTTAACCGCGCGTAGCGCGAAATTAAAAAAAATATTATGGGTTACAAAGTATTTTCCCGTATAAAGTAGGCTAGTTGTCATTGTCGTATTGATATTTTCGTTGAGTCGGGAGACGGACGACGGCTTCCTTGGATCCGCCATTGATATTACCTAATTTTTGAATACCCATACTTATTTAAGACAATCGACACTTTCAATTCCACCTTTCGCACGATCTCCCTTCCCCTCTTTCTCTTTCCTTCTCTCTAGCTCTCCCTCTCCCCTTCTCTCTCTCTCTTCCTTCTCTCTTTCTCTCGCTCTTTTTTTTTTTGCTTCTCAAAAAGTGGTGCGGCGATTGCCGCACCTGGCGCATAGCTTGCGCCGGCCCTGAAGGTACAAATTAGGTATATTTGCCTGTGCCTACTTTTGTCCAGGGTCCAAGTCCCCCCGAGGGAGACAGCGGACCAGGCTAGTCAGTCGGGAGCCAAAGGAATGTGCGAGAACTGTCAAAGCCAGCCCCTAACTCCCGAACAAACGGGAGAAGGGATCCACGGTCAAGACACCGACCCAACAGTGGGCAGTGTCCAGGCAAAATCGAAAGACCTCAAGGGCTAGCCCCAAGGGGCGATGAGTAAGGCCTGGGAGCACCTGGTCCAAAACAAGTATATTTAAAGATACTTTTTTCATACTTTTCTAAATGACATTCCAAACCTCGAGATTTGGAACATGTTAAAGTATATATAAAATAGAAATAAAGTATGGAGAAAGTACAATTAAAGTATGGCAGAAAATCCTGGCGGAAAGTACAATTAAAGTACTGTATGGTGAAAGTACACATAAAGTATGGTGAAAGTACAATTAAAGTATGACAAAAAGTACAATTAAAGTATGGTAAAAAAGTACAATTTAAGTACGGTAAAAAGTACAATTAAAGTATGGCAAAAAAGTATAATTAAAGTATGGTGAAAAGCAGTGGCGGCGCCACGGGAGGGCATGGGGGCTTTTGCCTCCCCCCCCCCAATTTTTGCCCCAACCCCAACTGACCGAAAGAAAAATGAGGTATTTTTGGCAAATTTTGGAGGAAAATCAGTGATTTGAGGCCAAAATTGGTTTAAAAAATTCTCCTAATATTTGATACTTTTCCCCCTAGAATTCATTCCCCCCCAAAAAAATAATTACACATAAAAATAAAATTGCCTAATTATTAGGCATGTCTTATCAGGCATGTCTTATCAGTTTCTCGGCCAAAATTCCCAAATAATGTCACCAGAGGGGACAAATTCCTAAGTCGTCCCTGTAATTTGCTTCATTAAAGGCACTATCAGTGATTTGCTCAACCAGAAAAAAATAATAATAATCAAACTCAGATTTTTGCATGTTTGTAACAAGTTTAGGTATCTTAACATACCTTAAAAGTTATAGGACCAAAAGCAACCTAATAAGTACAAAAATCGGATATTCCGTACAGACACTTACTACATTGTGTACAACACGTAATCCAATGGAAATTCATATCTTTGAACACTGCTGTTTAATTCTTTTCCTTTTCTATCAGTACTTATCATTTTTTTGCTTTGAAAAAATAACATGAGGATTATACAGACTTATTATTCACTTTTAAGCTACTCCTACAAATTTCAAATATTTTGACTCTTTGGGGTGGATCACTGATAGTGGTTTTTAGTCTGAACATGAAGAAATGCGTGCATAGCATGCGAAAATTGCTGAATTTACTTTAATTTTGCCACAATTTAGGCTGAAATTGGTCAAATTTCCCCGAAGAAGAGGGATGGAAATTCATACTTTGGTCCATATCATTCAGCTTTTTCGAGCCAGAGGGGGAAACTACCCCATCCAACGTCGGTGCGTCACTGCTCAAGGCACCAGTGTGGTCTGATTATAAAATTTGATGATCTGCATCTAATATCCACGGCATATGAAATGCTGAGCTGATGGCAATAAAATGACACATATCTTCTAATTAGTGCGAATACTGGCCGAGACGTGCATTTATCTATCCTATGTTCTCATACAATTCAGAACATGTAGGCCTACTAATTTCATAAAGCCAAGTGTGCATGTCTCGATCATTTGACATGCAATGGGCATGCAATATTACAATACATTACAATTAAACATGATCCAATGTCAGGTGGATACCTTTGAGCATGATTGAGACTTCATGCACAAGCTACATACACATACATCCATACAAGCTACATACATACATACATCCATACAAGCTACATACATACCAGCTATAGAATACATGGTTCCGGATTTGGCAGTATGCACTGTAATGACTGTATACGTAGGCCTACCGTACCACTATCTGTACAGTGATATGTTGTCTCTTCTGCATTGTTCCCTTCAGTTTGAATTTTGAAGCATACATACAATACTGCAGTCTCAATATTTCCAGGAATACCATGAAAAATGTTAAGATTAAGCCTCAGACAGTTTTTAGGAAACAAAGAACCTGTTTTTTTTTTTTTTTTTTTTTGAACACAATCAAAATTTCCCTTCAAGATTGCAAAATTTCCCTTCAATTCTTATGTATTTCTTTATTTACATGACTACAATTTCCCTCCAAATAGTAAGATTTCCCTGGAACCAGGTTCCCAAGTTCTGCACTTTTTCCAGACCTGATCCAATGTCAGGTGGATACCTTTGAGCATGATTGAGACTTCATGCACAAGCTACATACACATGCATCCATACAAGCTACATACATACATACATCCATACAAGCTACATACATACCAGCTATAGAATACATGGTTCCGGATTTGGCAGTATGCACTGTAATGACTGTATACGTAGGCCTACCGTACCACTATCTGTACAGTGATATGTTGTCTCTTCTGCATTGTTCCCTTCAGTTTGAATTTTGAAGCATACATACAATACTGCAGTCTCAATATTTCCAGGAATACCATGAAAAATGTTAAGATTAAGCCTCAGACAGTTTTTAGGAAACAAAGAACCTGTAACTGACAGCAGTATTTGAATTTGTCAGTTAACTGCCCAGTTGATGACTCATACTAGGGTTGGGCAAAGTTATGCCCATATATGGTATGTATAAACATTGGTATAATACTATAAAGCATAATTAAAGTACGATGAAAGTACATTTAAAGTACAGTCTGTTGCAGCAGTAGTGTTGGGCATATTGGCAATAAGATAAAAGGGGTCAAAAACAATTAAGTCCAAAAAAGTATACTTAAAGTATATATACCAGAATCAAAATTCTATCAAAGTAATAAAAAGTATCAATAAAGTACAACAATGTTGAAAATAATACAAGTCTAAAAAAGTGCATTTAAAGTACACTCAAATTTAGGAAAAAAAATTAAGTCCCCCAAAAGTACATAAAAAGTACTATTAAAGTACATGCTTTTGTAGCAATTGGAAAAATAAGTATAAATAAAGTATCATTAAAATATACTTTAATTGTGCTTTTCTATCAAAAAGTACATAAAAAGTACAGATAAAGTACCAGTAAAGTACATTTAAAATATACTTTAATTAGAAAGGTTAGACAACAGAGCCAAACCACCAGCGCGCAGGACAAACAGAGCCCAGAGGGGGCGAGGGCATCCACCTGGGTGGGAGCCAAGCCCCAATGAGGGAACCCGAGCATCAGCATCAAGACTGAATGACCAAAGCCCGAGACCGGCAAGAGCAGGCTAGGCCCCGAGGGCACCAGCCGGCATATCATTGAATTATTTTAGGCCAATATAAAATATAATCCATTTCTCCTCGTTTCTCTATACTAAATATATGTAATTCGATATATGTTAATTGTAAATTTTATAATTCATTAAAGAAGACTGTATAGTTGTTATATTTTTATTTTAATGTTTATTTAGCAAAGAAAACTCATTGAATTATATGTATTTTAGTCCTATATAAAATATGTGGTAAAATATTTTCTCCCCGTTTCTCTATACTTATTTAAAATTTATGTATTTCGATATTTTGATGTTTAATTGTAAATTTTATAATTCCTTTAAGAATCTTGTATAATATTTTTGTTTTTGTAATGTTTATTTAGCAAAGTTATCCAATCTCTCCGTTTCTCTGTACAGTTTTAAATGTTAATTTATGTATTTTGATATATTTCAATGTATAATTGTAAATTTGACCATTCCTTATAGAAGATTGTACAATTGTTATATTTTCATTTTTGTAATATTTATTTAGCAAAGTTTTCTCTCCGTTTCTCTGTACAATTTGAAATTTGTATATTTCGATTATTCGATGTATAATTGTATAATATTGTTATTTTTCTATAATGTATAATATTGTTGTATTTTTATAATTGTATAATATTGTTATTTTTTTCATTTTTGTAATATTTATTTAGCAAAGTTATACGTCAAGTTTTAGCAAAGTTATCTGTACAATTTAAAATTTGTTAAATTATGTATTTAGATATTTCGATGTATAATGGTACATTTTTATCATTCCTTACAGAAGATTATTTTTGTAATATTTATTTAGCAAAGAAAGTTCATTGAATTATATATGTATTTTAGGCCTATGTAGTTATACATTTTCTCTTCGTTTCTCTGTACATTTAAAATTTGTTAATATCCATAAAATTGATATATTTTAAAGACTTTGCTTCTTTACACCTTGTAGTTGTAGTTCAAGACAAACCCTAACGTAGGTATTTTATAGCTACTCTTTTTCTGGACTTTAAAGTTTCTAAAATTTAAGACACTGTAATATTTGCAATATATGTTTAATGCAATGCATGATGTTATAATGATGCAATATGTAATCAATGTTTTTTTTTAATTTTTTTTTACTAAATATGAGTTGAGATCGAGTCCAAAATGATATTAACAAAAAAATGATGGTTTGGACCCTCCCCATGTTCAATTTTGAGCACTTTTAATTTTGGGGCGACTTTTCGGCGTTTTGGGCGACTTTTGGTGCATCCCACCCGCGAATTGGGCTGAGAATTTTTGGCAACCCTGGTCTATCGATACAGCATGGAGGACTAGACGAAGTACACTGAAGATTTGGAGCTCCAGAAATTTTGATAAATTTTACCTTGTAGAACTTAGCATCAACTTATAAAACAACGCTATTTTAAAGGTAAGGCTAGTGACAAATGTATTGTGTGGGTGTATATCCAGTGCAGCATTATATTTTGGGCACAATACCACCTTGAATTTTGCTTTCACTAAAAAGATCTTTCTTCTGCACAAACCAGTCATGACTAGATCTGTAAAACAAGTAAATTTCGCTAGCAATTTAATTTCGCTAATTTCGCTAAGACCTCCAAATCGCTAAATTAAATTGCCGCCAATAAAGATGAATTACTTTAGTCTAACATAGCAGGTTGATTCAAATTAGTTAAATTAAATTGCTGCAAAAATATGATGATTTGCTAATTCGCTAAATTAAGTTGCCGTGAAATTAAATTGTTTTACAGTAGTCAACGATAACGACAACATACAAAAGTTAGACTATCTAATAATCTAGTCATGATCATCAGGACTAGTTGGCATCAAGCTCTGTTGTGATATGATTTATACGTTTAGCAATGCGCAGAAGACAATTTAGAGTATTGCGATATTTTGTGTATTTAAGTTTATTATCGTTATTTGGTATGAAGCGGTATTTTCTAAATAATTTATCTCTAGTATTAATTGATTTGATTAGACCCAACGTTATCCATGGTTTCCTGGGTGTTTTATGTTTAGATAATTTGGTTGATTTAACAGGACAGTGAATATTAATAACTTGTCTTGAAAAGTATTAAAAGCTGTTTCAGGATTGTCATCGTCATACACATTCTGCCACGTAGTGGATGATAGTCCATTCTTTAAACCCTTGATGTTGCTTGGCTTAAGTTGGCGTGACTGTTTAGTCAACGAATTTTGTTTGTTAAAAGTAAATCTGGAGTCAGACCGAAAGAATTTGAAAAATTGATAGAACAATGGAAAAAAAAATGAGATATCAATGACTAAGACACCTGCATTTACATTGGCTAAAAGATCATTATTTTGTTATGATGTTATCAATGATCGCGGCAGTAGATTCTGTTATTCGGGTAGGCCTATCAATGGTAGGGGAAAATCCATTAGAGAAAATAAGATTAACAAAGTCATGAACTTTAGGATCGGAGTCATAATCCAGAAGATCGATGTTATAATCGCCCATGATATCATGTGATATAGCAAGCTTTGGACTCATTGTTAACTGTTATTGAAGACACGTGAAAGCTCAAGATAAAACCTGTCAAGGTTAACTGTTTCTGGGCGATAGATGATGCCAACGATAGTTTTTTTTTACTGCTGGATTTGTTGATGTCATTAATTTCGATAAAAATAAAGTCGCAATCAGGGCAAATGGGCAATTAATATTCAAGTTGGTCCGTAGTTCAAAGTCAATGTTAGGGTGAATGAAGAGGGAGGCACCGCCTCATCTTCGGTCATGACGTATGGAATTTATAACTGAGAAACCATCGAATTCAACTAAGTTAGATTCATAGTTAAACCAAGTTACTGCATGTAAAACCAAGAATGTGAAAGTAGAAAGATAATTAGTGACATCGTTGGAATGTTTATTTAAGCTGCGAAGTGCGAACATTATGATGAAATAATGACATGCTCAACAGTGTCCGATTAGGAAATTAAAGTTACATGTACAATTAGAACTTTTCCTTGAAAATAGGCTGAATTGCAACAAAAAATTCCATGCACAGACAAAATTTATATGCACATGGCCATGTTACATGCATTTGTGCTATGTAAAACCCCTCTAAAAAATCGAACACTGCCGCTCCATTCCTTAGATTTAAGCAAATCATAAGACCGTCACTAATGTAATAACTATACAGTTGGGACTTTGGATATGATCAATTTTACAGTCATTATCAGTGGTCGAGGAGTTATGATTGAGGATACTATTGAATTGAAATATATCAAATTTGAGTAAATTCAAGATACAATCAGGTAGCTTGGACATGTATGGTGCAAAATACAAATGTGAGGGACAAAATACACAAAACAACAATATATCAAGCGTAAAGGCCAAGTCGCTTGATATCAAAAAATATATACAATATATACAAATGGTGAGCTAAGCTCCCATAGTATAGATGGGTGAATGAACAGCAAAAGAATGGCAGTATAAAGAAATATAATTCAGTGGAACTTGAATTCTAATGTCACAATGTGGGCTACACGAATGGTATAGGCCTACCAAATGTCTGACAATCCCCAAGAATCGCGAAATTGAATGTGTGTATTGGATTTGCAAGAGAGAGATGGCCACATGGTAAAAGGTGCAATTCGTGGAGCTCGCATTGTGTTTAAATTATCTAGTAGATGCATAAAATTTAACACATGCTAGAAAAAATATGTACATGGGAAAATATACCAAGTCATTAAGGGCGTGTTCCCACTATAAACATGTGTGCTCGGACCTAGGTCTGAGTCCACATAGAAGTGGGCTCGGCCCACATTGATTTCGTGTTCTCACTGTCGCCATATATAGTACTCCATCCGTGCCAAACACCGATGTAGTATCGGGCCCACTTACCCGGATGTTGTTCCTTACATTCCGTCCACTAGTTTATTTTGCAAAAAATTGATCTGCTCTGTTCCTCCTGTTGATACTTGAATGGAAACAAATAGGATTCTCTGATGAAAATTTGATGTAAAACACATTGACTGTCGAACAAGAACATCGTCCTAGGCTATCATTTTCTGACCATTTTGATAAATCGGCGTGATGCGCGTGACCGTATCCATTTTCAGATTCATCGTAAACCCGGAAGTCTCATTGTTTACGTGTTATGGATGTCCGTCAGCCCGCTTTTTTCACCGCTGCTCTCCTCATGTATCGTGTTTTATGATACAAATAGAGAAACTAATCAAGAAGAAATGTGTAGATGTTTCATCCAGGGTATATTTGTGAATTCAAAGTTGAAAAAATACGGATTTTGTTTACGATAATTTTGTCCTTGCTGCTCCCGTGCCTTGCTCAACAGCCAAGGCAGTGGGTTTTCGCGGTGATATGTGAGCCGGGCCCACTTACGATGTACAAACAAACGCGTTCCCCTGTGCATTTTGTACCACGTCCTAGTACCGAGCCTACCTAGCTGAGGTGGTCTCGAATCCAATCTCGGATGTGATCCGAGTCCCCTTAAAACGCGTTCCCACTATGCAAGAAGTGGGCTCGATGTAGCATCGAGTAACCACGTCCTGGTACCAAACATCATAGTGGGAACGCGCCCTAAGTTATGGAGGGCGATGGTCAGACTTTTAAAAGGGAAGTACATAGTCCCTAAGCCCTTAGCCAGTAGAAATTGAGATGAGCATTAGTCCACCTCTCCATGTCCCTCAATGACTGAACAAATGTCGTAAAAATGGGAAAGAATTTAGTAGCATTCCTGCACAGGCTCCGATTCGGCAACGTTACAACGGAATAACCGCATGTTAAAGGGGCCGAATTTAAGTGGTGGCAGCCAATACTAAATTCATCCCTAAAAATGTATCTGTACAAAATACCAAAACCATATTTAATATCTAATATCGTGAATGCTTTTAGCGGAAATCTTCCCTGGTTCGGCGTTGTCGTGTAATTTTTGGAGAGATACGCATGTTAAAAAGTACAAGACTATGCGATTAATCACCAGTGTTTATTTGCGATTCACTTGGACCTAATCCCCGTCAGACGCGTCGAGATCAAACATTTCAACAATTATAACAGAAATGCATACATGTATTTTGTAATAGGGGTGGTTTACTTCTCAAGGGTATTGGCCCGAATTTGGTTTGGGGTTAGCCCCCCTTCCATGAAAATCATTCACTTAAGGATTTCTTTGTATTCCATTAAAGCAAATTGCTATTTGTATAGGATGGTGTATCCTCAAGGAATGCCCTTGAATCCTGGTTTGGGGCGGGAATCTCCTTGTCCAGAAATCACTCAAAGTGACAGAGGAAGATTTTTTTTAGGATCCGAGTTCTCTCAAATTGCACATGATCGATTGTAGACCACCTACCAAGAAGTTCCGAAAGTTATTGGACAAACAAGTACAAAATAAACGGCATCAGCAAACCTTGGTTTTGAACTTGAATGACTATCGTAATCATCTCCATAGAACACACCGTTCTTTTGACTTCCTGTCCGTAACTAAAATCATCATAGTACTAAAGACGGCGTATTCGGCCTTTTTTCAGGTGTGATCTAATACAATTGGGAAAGCATTCCAAATATGTAAAAAACCCGGTGTCATATATTACAGCGTCCGTGTGACTGAGTGTCCTACCACCAATCTGTCTATTGTGTTCTCCATTGAGTGCTGTATGCATCATTTGTTTCAGCACTGTACCCAAATGGCTTCGTCACAGTTTATTCCGTACATGTTGCTATGGTAGCTAGGACACTCTCTCATGTGGGACACTCAGATTCTTTACACCGGGTTCGAAAAAAAATGGGGCGCTTCTTTCTGGAAATCCCCTCATGTCTCTTTAAGGACATTTTGTATTCAGTAATGAAATCGTAATTTATCAGCTAAAGAAATTATGTAATAAAGTCTATTTTAAGGATGCTTGTGTTTTGCAGTTTCACACTCATAAACTTTAATGCGCAACTTAACTTTATACTATTCATATATCTTGATAACTTAAATGTTCATTAAGTTGCGTAAAATTGAAATCTATATTTATCTTAATGTTAGCCATTAGGTGTGATAGTTAGGGTTTTGGCTTTCGACTTGAAATTCTAGTTTTATCCTTGGAGTAAGCCTCTGTGATGGTTCGGGTTTGGCACTCGACTTGAAAATATATAGTGTATCCTTAGAAGTAAGCCTGTAGGTGTGATAGCTTAAGTTCGACAACTTGGCTAATGTAAATGTATGGAGTGTATACGATCTGCTGTTGAGCATCCAATAATAAATGATTTCTTGGTGGCACGTCGAAGAAGCGCAATCTCCACATTTTGTGTCAGGACTCATTCCTTGATAATTTGCTTTTTATCTCATCTCTCGAAGATAAATCGTTTTTGAGAAATCCTTGGCACAATTATCAATTAGAATATAAGCACGTGAATTGTCACAAATAATTTTTGGAAATTAGAAATAAAAAGCTGATTTACTTTTTGAGATACAAGTTTTTAAGTGAAAAAAAAATAAATATCGCAGCTTGCGAAAACAATAAAATACATAACATATTAAGAAAATTCAATTTGCGAAGTTACATTTTCGACTAAAACTTTTGAACTGACGCTCCGATTGTTGTCACACAAAAAGCAATAGAAAGATAATTGGTGTTTCTCATTTCATTTTGTATTTTTTAAACTACTAAGGGGTAATGTTTGAATATGCTTTCATAAAACAGGGCGACTATAATTGTCTAAAATTTTTTTGTGTTTTTTCTTATTGATAATTTTTTTCTCATTCTGGTATTCGCAGGAGGCGTCGTGATAAGACAAGTTGATCTGTTACAAAATGGCTCACTTACCACCAGTTTAGCATCAGTGTCCCGAAATCCCCTTTTTGGAATCGGACTGTTGGTCAAGCTGTTTTTGCACTTGCTGCAGACCAATACCAGGACAAGGAATGTTGTCTTCTACGAGGCAAGGAAAGGTACACCTTCAGACAGATACGAGATGAGTGATAAATGTGTTAGGTCAATCCCCAGAGGGTGTTTGAATCAATCCCATCAATGCTTGCAATGTGCCAATACTGTACTGTACTAAACACATTTCAGTACTTAGGGATAAAAAGTGTTCAAAAAGTTAAGAACCACAAGAAACATTTCATGATCTTGCAAACAATTCCCTAAGTACAGGGGCGGATCCAGGATTTGAAAACGTCAAAATTACTGTGGGGCTGCTGAAGGATGTAACTGGTCCAAAATAGTCTCAATGGGCTATTTTGCAAAGAACTGGCAGAATTAACGAGGCGGCGTGCCCTCGCCCCTCCTTGGATCCGCTCCTGAATACTAGCACCTGTGGGCTAAAATGGTGTACCAGTCAAGGGTTTTTATTTGTTAGATATGATTTTTTGTGGGATCACCTGGCCTACTTAGATTGTGGGCCGTGAAATATGCTAATTAAGTACCTAATTTGCAAATTTAATTTAACAAGTTTTCTGGAGTTCTGTCAGGCTTATAATGCTGTAATTGGTGGAAGAAGCGAACTGAAGAGTTCTTGACCTGATTAAAATTTTATAAAAAAAGAAAAATTAAAAAAAAATGACTAATTAATATGCAAAAAATCAGCCGTAATTACATATTTTTGACACGGTACATTTGGATACTCAAAATTCCCTGCGTCTGCATAATAAGCCTTTCATGGGGGCACAATCTTTTTTGTCATTTTTTTTGAAGTATGTTATAGTATTCGGCTAGGTATGCAAATGAGCTATTAAATATGCGTATTGCTGTATCTCTGAAACGGTACATCGATAGCAAAATTCCTTCGCTACGTGAGGTCGTATAATGTGTAACTTGGTGGAAGGAATGAAAGGTTCTTGACCCGAATTAGATTTTGGCGTATTTTGGGCAAATGAGTTGCAAATGAGCGAATTAATATTCAAAAATCACGTAATTACATATTTTTGACACGGTACATTGATCTCAAATTCCTGCGCTGCATAATCGCCTTTCATGGGGCACTCTTTTTTTTCATTTTGAAAGTATGTGGATATATATGCGGCTTAGTATGCAAAGGAGCTAATTAAATAGGCGCAATTGCTGTATCTCTTAAACCGTACTCCGATAGGCAAAATTCCATCGCTAAATGAGACTACTAGGCTATGAGAGGTTGTGAGGTGTTGGGGGAGGGCAGTCTCCAAATACCTAAGGCACTAAGGCATTTCCTTAGGTGCCCCTACCATTTGCCTTTGGTGCCCTAAAAAATTTGCTATTCTTTAACTGTATGCCTTGGTGCCCTTATTAAAATGGGGCAAAATTGCCCTTGCCCCCCGCCCGAATTCTTATTTTTGGATCCTGGGAGGGGTTTTGGTTTGTTGGGGAGGGGGTTGGTGTTGGGGAGTTAGGATTGTTGTTGTGGAGAGGGAGTGGGGGTTTTGGGGAGGGGTTGGGTGTTGCGGGGGGTTTGGGAGGGGGTTGGGTATTGCGGGGTGTTGGGGATGGGGTTGGTTATTGCGGGGAGTTGGGGGAGGGGTGGGGTGTTGCAATGGTGTTTGGGGAGGATGGTGGAGTGTTGTCGGGGTGTTTGGAGGGGGATGGAGTGTTGCGCAGGGATGAGGGTGTTGGGGAGGGGATGGGGGTGTTTGTGGGTTTTGGTAAAGGGGATGGGCGGTGTTATAGGGTATTGGGTTGGGGTTGTTGAGAGGGTTGAGGGTGGGTGGTTGCAGGGGGTTTGGGGATGAGAGTGGGGTGTTGGGGAGTTGTGGGTTGTGGGGGAGGGCGTGGGGTTGTTGCGGGGTGTTGGGGAGGGGGTGGAGTGTTGCGGTGTATTGGGGAAGGGGGTAGGGTGTTGAAGTTTGCATTTATCACATGTTAGGGATCGCGAAATTCGGCGGGACATATTTTTTTACGCATCGCGATAATACAAGTTCGCCTTGTGTAGATAAAACTAGCTAAAACCCTACTGTATATCTGATTACAACTGCTGACCCAGTCCTTCATACAGACAAGTACTATTTAACTTCTCACAGATAGGATCTCCCTTTTTACATAATCATTACATCATCATCCCATGCAATAAACAAACCTATATAACCTAGCCACCATCAAATCAGATTTCCACAAAAATCTAAATTACATACATCAACTTTCCATATAGAACTTTAGGGGGGAATTATCCAATCCCCAACATGTTTTGATCTTAAAGCATAAACAAGTTTACTCATTTCAGTTTACATCTTGGGGAATTCCCCACTTCCATTTTTTTTTAAATTGGGAAAAAGCAATCTAACAGGTACAACTTGTAACAAACAACTCTAGGGGAATTCCCCTTTCTCCTCTTTTATAGTAAACAAAGTCTTTTCCCGTGAGAAATCTTTTGTAAAATAAAATTGAGAAAATAATTTTTTAAAGAGTTTAATCAACATTTTGAAGGTAATAATAAACATATTTCTAATTCAAATACAAATTATAAGACTGAAACCGGGGGGTGGGGGGTGGGGTGGTGGGGGCCCAGTTGTATTCAAAGGTGGATATGATGCGTGAACATGGACTTCCGAACTGCCCCCTAAACAAGTATTCCCCGACTAAAAGATACCCTAAACAAGCATTGTTGTGTTTTTTTTGCAACATGAACAAGTCTTTTGTCAGTTTTTGCTACCCTAAACAAGTAAGCACTGCATTGTGTTGATAATATACCCTATTAATTGGCTTTGCTCATGTTGCTTTACTTCCAATTACAATATTTTTGATGATTTTGATATCGCGTACATCACAATTTTTCAGGGTTCCGAACAAAAAATACCTTTTTTACTCTTTTGCTGTTTTTGCCACCCTAATCAATGTACGCGCGCGTACATCGCTTTTTACGCGTTTTCCCGTGTTCACGCATCATATTCCACCTTTGAATAGCAATTGACTGACAGACAGATGTGATGAATTCACTGCGTCCCGCGCGCAGAATGATTGAAAGTTACGAGCTCGAAACTCTGTTCTGCTATCTCCATATAACCCCGGAGCTAGCACACATTTGTAACACATCTCAAGTACAAAAGGTTTGAGTGATTAAATATGTTGACAGACTGACAGGGACCCCTGAAACGTGATTCTTAAGTGTTGCAAATGGTGCCTTAAGGAGAGGGGTCCCAGACAAAGATTGTACAGGGGTCAAATCTTTAAATTGATCCAATCATGTTGTACTTGAGATGTGTTACAAATGTGTGCTAGCTCCAGGGCTAATACTAATCATCAGAACTGGTTGCTGTGTGCCCACTATGTACAACTACGTAGACAAATTAACTTAAATGCACCCGCCTTCACTAGGTGATCATCTATCTATGTCAATCGTGTAAGCTTCCGTTCCCTCCCATTATATTGTAATATACATTCACAATTATCCACTGTTCTTCAACGAAATAATAAGCATGCATAGCAGTCGGTGGTGAGTGTTCCAACTGTTTTTTTTTTGTGGACAAAGTGGATCCGGATACACACAAAGACCATTCTTCTGACAAATAAAATACCATACGTACGTATATAAAATCTATTTTTAAAATGAAAAGGTAAATAAATGATCTGGATGCAATTCTTCATATCCACAGAGCACTAAATTAGCTGCATCTTTACTTGCGCTTGGCCTGAAAAAAGGCGACGTGATGGCATTCATTGGAGGTAGTCATGTGGAGTTCGCGGTAGCCCTGTATGCTTGTACACAAATTGGAGTTATTGTGGTAAGCTTTGAAATAAGTCCATTAAATTTTGACATCAATTTAAGAGTTCGAGGACGATTTTTTTGCATCGTTTTCTTTGTGAATGGGTGAGTTCACCATCGCGGTCATAATTGTTGGGACACTTGTCTTGTTAAATGAACTCCCCTGGATCAAAGTTTGCATTGTAATCTAGTGTTGTTAGAAAATGGAGACCAATTCGGCTTAGATTGATTAAATGTTTATTATTTAAACACACAAAAAAAAACCGCTCTTCCAATTGCCCTACATCTGTATCCCAACATTAATTGTGAATCAGACGAACGAAATATTATTTATTCCTTAACAATCACAAATTTTCCTTACATGACATGAATCTTAACTATTGGACCAAGAGTACATGTATAATTTCACAGAAAGCAAAATACAGTGTGTGATAAAAAAAAAAGTTATTTTGATAGTTGCGGTTGTTAAGTTTACTCTTTATAACTTTAAGTGCATACACTAAGTGCCAGTTAGTTTTTGGGCACCTGTACGTCATTTTAATTGAGGGCAAGAGTCCCAACTATAGTAGATTTCAAAATACACTATGATCCGGTCAATTCTCAATCCTTCTTTGGCACAGTTTAGCAGCTTTTGTTGTGGGCCGCCAGCTATAGTGGCAGGACCACTTAGCAATCGTTGGCGTGTGTATGTGTGGATGTGTTGTGTAACAAATTGTAGTTGTTTTAAATTGGCCTACAATTGAAAAGTTTTAAACTTCATTGGAACCAAACTTCAGTCATAGGTGCAACAAGGGATTCGTATAGGTTGTGAGGTCAAAGGTCATGTGAAAGGTCAAAGGTCATGTGAGGTCAAGTTGCAAAATGGGATAAAAATGTATAAAATTCATCTAAATTGAAAACTTTTGAAGTTCAATTGGAAACAAACTTGTGTCATAGGTGCACCATGACGATCCATTATATGTTGATGAGATCAAAGGTAACGTGCCAGGGTGCTCAAAGGTCAGGGGCGTGCCCACAGCTTATTATTCTTTGAATATAGCGAGCGCGAAAGCGAGAACCGCGAAAATTTAGGTGTCCTTGTTTGAGAAAATGCACCCTCTGGTGTTGGTATGGTGTATTGATACCTGAAACACGCTGAGGACAGTCCATGTCAATGCAAACGCAAGTACAAGCCACTGAATGCGACCGGGCGAATGAGGCATATTGTAGATCATAGTGATAAGTGAGGCCTCATTAAAAGTTTTTAGGTCTGTCCATTCACAGTGAGAGGTTAGAGGCATATTTAATGGCCACAGGTAAACAAAAGTTATGCCTGCTCATACAAATCTAGTAATGTAGCTAGAAATAAATGTTGACCTAAGAATACTTATTTCTATATACGATAGATGGATGTTTCATTGAAGTATCAGGATGATGTGAAAACATCAGGCATTTCTTTCATTAAACGTTGTTATTTGATATAACGTACCTTTTGGACACTGCAAAATTCATCCCGGTATCACAGGCATTGGAGAAAAATAATGCATTCTTAATCAACACACAAAACACAACAAAGTTTTATTTGGTCACAAAAATGGGCCAACCTGGTATTAAGAGAGTAGCGCAAAACGGATTTAGCACACCAGGCCAACAATGGCATAAGTTCTTCAATAATTAACTGACATTATCTAACTGAATGCATCAGTTTCCAGTAAGCGGAGATTTGTACTCAGCAACTTTGTACATGGTCACCAATATTCAGTTTGTAATGCCAAATAAGGCCTAGTGTCTGCAAGGCCAGGGATTGAACCCCATATCATACCACCATCCGAATATGCAAGAGTCTCACGTAATTTGAAATCTACTATAATTATGACCAAGAGTTCAGGTATTTCACAAAAAGTCTACATTTGATTCAAAGATATCGTTTACGTGGTTTTGAAAGGAACTAACGTGGTTCTAGTCGCTGGTACTATCAAAAATAAAGCCACGGGTCAAAAATTGGTTGCTTCATTAATTAGTTGTCACGTAAAAGATTCTACAAAATATCAACTGATGAAATTAATGGTCGTACTTTGCCATGAAGGATCATCCCCTTGGCCAAGCACGGACATGAGCCTGGATCTTTGGGTTGCGAGACCGAAGCTCTAACCACTGAATTACTGAAGATATTTATATAATATTGGATGGCTGAGGTTGATAACAGAAAATATCGCCCGAGCCTAGATCAAATATCGGGCGAGTCGAAGACGAGCCTGATATTTTCTTGGCGAGGGTGATATTTTCTGTTATCAGCCGAAAAAAGCCATTCAATATTATTATTATTATGCAGGAAGAAGCTGACTTGACAAAAATAGTTTTAAAATGGCTTCAAAACTAATAAAAATGGGGTATTTGCTTGACGAGTTGCATGACCGAATGCCCAATATTTTTGCGTATTGTGCAGTGTTGGGCGGTACGCGCTAATCGCATTGTGGTATTGCACCACAGATGCATAATAATCATTTGTACCTTTACTTGCATTGAGAATATATCGTGTATGCCTCTTCATCTGTTTAATATTTTGCTTTTTGAATAATTTGACCACGAATATATCGTAAACGAGTTACACAGGATGCGTAGGAGAACTTATTAGATTTAGTACAATGCGATATCTGAAAGGATAACCAATTTAGACGGAGGTTTTGTTACTGTATTTCATTTTTTGTTATAAATGTGACGCTTGAACAAGCCAATGAAGGAGTCGTGGAAATGATACGATAAAATCAATACCCATTAATTTCTTATTTCGTTTCTTCTCTCTGTTTTTTATTATCGTTATTATCTTCAAAGAGCCATTTACGTTTGGAGTTTTTCAAGCGAGAGGAGAATCGAATTGAAGTTCTTAAGCAGGTAAGATTCCGTTTTCTTAAAATTAATTTTGCTCTATGGATTTCAATTTATCTAGTTACAATTACCAAGCATTCACGTTTCTAATTAAAATACAAGTTATATCGCTATTATAAAACAGTCATACATCATGAAGAAATAGGATAATTATGACGTTGAGTACTGAACTATTGTAATATCGTACTTTCAACTATAATGTTTATATTATAATTTAATTGAGAGACTCTAAAAACTGCCTATTCAAATAACAAGTTATCTTTTCCGAGGGGCAATTTATCGGCGGAGCTGGAAACGCCAATTTTATGTCCATCCATGATGAAATAGTGCCACCTAACAAAAATGACCTCTAACTTGACGTGCCTGAACCGACAGAACAACTAATGGATGAGCGTATAGACACGTACATGGTGCAATTTCCCGGCTATTTCACAGCAGCGGTTGAATCATCATATACAGGGGCGGATGGGGCGCACCCGGCGCGTGCCCCCTCTATTTTTTCAGAGCAAAGGGCGCCGGGCGCCGCATAGAGCGTCGGTGGCACTGTAGATCTATAAAAAATGACTTTTTAACGCACAGGGCGCCCTGTAGATCTCTAAGAATGATGATACAGGGCGTCGCTGGCCGTGTAGATGTTGCTTTGAGGGCGCCCTGGACATTTGGCGCCCCCTCTATTGAGAAATCCTGGATCCGCTCCTGATATAATAATTCTAATTACAAAATTTCTTCTTTTGCGACACATACAGAATTTCGAGCTCTACCATTCACAGGTATAGTTTACAAGCCAGTTACCAATGTAAATGTGCAAAAATCTCAAAATACTTGGAAAATTTGGGGCGCTCTTCTTATTGCTTTAATAGAACCGTTGTTAACATTGTCAAATATCATGTGGAAATTCAAAGTCTGCAGCAAAACGAGTTGAAAATTATGTGTAGCTGGCCAATGTATATTTTTTAAATTGTAGGTCATATGGGAATTTCCATTTGGCCTTTGACAATTTTGGATAGAATTCTATTAAGTGTCCCTCTGACAACATATCTTGTAATTTTGAATAGGCAGTCTTTAGATACTTCATAGAAGTTTTTTTGAAGTCAATAATTTATTCCATAATTATCATGATATTACTAAGATGTATTGAACTAAGGTTTAAAAGTAGATTTTGTAATCTGAGGCAGAGACTGCCATAGTAAATGCGCGTAGCAGTTCCCCAAATTACCGTTTGGAAACGAGAACACGGGAAAATTCAGAGAAAAATATAATTTTTGCAAATTAAATGTGAATGTCTGCCGGAGACCCGCTGCTGCGTGTGGCCCCGGGTGAGGGGTAAAATTACTATGGGGTAAAATGTTGGAACTGCTCTAAATCTAATGTAATATAGCTCAAATCATTCCTTAGGTAACCAGGAATAAAACAGTCAATAGGGTCACATGCGTGTGGTGCCTCCTTTCCAAGTTATTTGGAAAAATAGGTTAAAGGGAAATTTTTTATTTCCAAGAAAGGTCACCCTTTGAAATACCCAGATTCTTTTTAAAATGTTTACTGATCATGCTTCCAAATATGAAAGGCTTTTGCACTTTCGGCATTTTCTTGTTGTTATAATGGGAGGTGTACAAAATTCCCTGTAGACTATATACCCGTCCCTATCAAAGGGAACCAACCGTATGCAAAATAAAAAAGCATATAATTTGAATCAGTACCATTAAATACATTTTTTGATATTTAAAAAAAAAAAATAGGTAATACAAAGGTGACCTTTCTTGAATAACAATGACCTTTAGCTATGTTCCCCCAAAGGAGGGCACCACACGTAGGTAACCCAATTGCTTACTCTGCTACTCCTGGTTCCTAAGGAATAATTTGAGGCTATATTCCCCCCCCCCCGTTAAATTTTTTTTTAGAGGCAGTTCAAACATTTGACCCCATAGTTATTTTACCGCCTCTTCTGTCGTCTTCTTCTGGGGCTACCGCAGGCAGCGGGTCGCGGCAGACATTCAGATTGGGGGAAATGATTATTTTCCTTTGAATTTTCGCCGTAAGTCAATATGTTTCTTTTATCAAAAGCTTCTGGACTGCCGGTCTATTATAAAGGTAGTGGGTCCCCACCAAGGTTGGGGTGACCTCATGTGATCTCTGTGACCTCGTAGGACCTTAAAATAGTCAGAATTATAAAACTGTTTGGTGTTGTCGCCCCTCCATGTGTTTTTTTTTTTTTGGTCACCGTCATGTTGACCTGTCCTCGTTAATATCCACAAACCCCTCCACGGCAGAACGACATATGTCGTTCCGGAATGATGTAATTTCTATTAATCAGTATATTTGATACCGCAAAATATCGCAGTCTTATTTATACTCACTTGTCCTTAGATTACCTTAATATTTGATTTTAAAAACGTTTCTCTTGCAGACGAATTGGCAAAGGCTGTTGTTGTACACGATCTCCAGTCTACACTTTATGGAGATATTTGGCTGTTATAATAAAATACCTGAATTGAACAACAAAACAACGACAAATGCCTGGAATTCACACATGAAATGTAGTATCATCCTTAATATCATATCCATATATCCAGGCTTGAGATTCACGTCACCTCACCGAAGGAGGAAAAAAAAAAAAAAAACCCCTCCCTAGAATGTTTCAACACAATCTCTATCTTTTTTTTTTTTTTGTTTTAAAAAGCAAAGCCATTCTTGTCCAAGTGGACCAAGTTTTTCGTCAATATTCGTCTCTCCACTGGTTTTGGACGCCTGCTTTTTCCTGGTCATTCTGGGGCCCACTCTGCCACTCTGATGGTCCACCTATTATCCTGCAGTCTAACAACATGGCCTGCCCATCGTGTTTGGCACTCCTAATGCATTTCGATATATCAGTACTCCTGGCTGTGATCGGATCCAGCAATTTCTCTTTTTTTCTGAAGTCTGATTGGCCAAGCCATGGTTCGCATCCATCTTCCATCTGTGCAAACTGCAGCATCGTTTATATTCGGTTTAATAAGGTTGGTCGTGCCCATATTCTCACCTTACCCTTCTGATCTTCATTGGCTGCCTGGTCATAACCACGTGTTAATGTTTCAAACTTCTAGTCCATAATGTACTCAATGTGGTCTCAATTCTTTCTGCTCCAGTCCTACCTACCTCTGTAATGATATTACTTGTTACTCATCTACTCTTTCCTCGTAACCTTGCTCCTGCAATATTCCACCCCATCACTCCTCCACCCCCCACCCCCACCCACCAGGCTGAAGATACCCAGACTTCTCAATCTGTTGGTGTGAACACGCTTTCTTTCCTCTGTGTATGACCCCCGGCTATGGAATGACTTTCCCTTCAAATTAGGGAAGCTCCTACGTTACCCTCTTTTAAAAAGCTCCTCAAAACACTTTTGTTATCCTTTCTAGTTTTGGTTGTCTCGCCTGAACTTTGTTTGGCGAGACTTAGGTAATCCACTTTTCGGTCTGTCTGTTCTGTCTGCTGGTCTGTTCTGTCCTGTCTGTCAAATGCTGATTGGTGTGCCTGACGTCCGTGATCACGGCTTGTGTACGATTTATCTGAGTTCCGTAAGGGCATGATGATGTAACTTGGTGGAACAGAAGCGGGTCCACGAGTTCTCGACCTGATTAGTTTTGGGCGTAAAATGGTGCAAATTAAAGTATCTAATTTGGCATAATTAACGAAATTTTCCTTTCCCGCAAGGCTTGTGTACAAGTTTTCTTTCTTCTTCTTTTTCTGGAGTTCCGTAAGGCGTATGATGATGTAACTGGTGGATGGGAGC